>JBAJNP010000066.1:98241-134794 GCA_036877545.1 Yasuhikotakia modesta | reverse complement strand
GAGACACTGTTCACTGTAAAAACAGTGAAAATCACTTTCCTCAGGTTATACAGGACATTTTACAGGAGTGAATGAGTGTGTATTAGGATTGAAAGATATTTTTGTGTGTGTGTGTCAAAATCTTGTAGAGGTATGGTTTGCATTTGCCTGTACAAATTATTATTGACTTGATACCAATAACAATTTATGCTGTCCCCCATTTAGTTTTTAAGTTTTTAAAATGTGTTTTTAATAAACAATGTGTGTTGACTTTATAAAAGGAATGAGAATACATAAATCAGTCTGTTTTTTTAAGAGGCAGTGTTTTGAAGGTTACCTAGGATGGAATTTCAAACTGGCATTCATTTAAAATAACCTGCTATGAACTTGAGTTGGCAGGGTCATGACCTGGTGACCTCTGACCTTTGGAGAGCACAGGAAATGGAGGGGGAAAATAGTTTGAAGCAGAGATGTTGAGATGATCTGGAGAATGAGAGAGTGAAGGACAGGTTGAGGGAAAACCCAGGGTGGGGTGGGCTAACAACCACAGTGTTAGATTGTGGCCCCTGTCCTTGTTTACGGCAATATGCAGACACTTCATTTTGTGTGTGTGTGTGTATGTCATGGGTGAGAGCTGTTAGTTGAAATTCTGTGGACGTTTCCATCTCTGAGATCTAATCAGTGTGTGTAGCGGAGAGACACAACAAGAACAGCAGCTCAAGGGACGGGCGACGAGTGTGTATATTTAATGACAGAATAACAAACGTGTGTGTGCCGCACTGTTGCGTTCCTGAACTCTTCCTACAGTGGAATGTTGTGAGATTAGTAACCGCGTGGAAAGGATATTTGGCCAAGCTCAAGATTTCAAAATTTTAACTACGCCCTATCAGACAGTTTATGCGTCTCCAGAAATCTGATTTTCCCGTAAAGATCCAATAAATCGCACGCTAACAACTGCTAATCGTATTTTCATTACAGCGCACAGGAATATAGTGAAAGAGACGCTGGCGGGTTTGTTCGTGCAGCCTGCGTGTGTGCCTGTATTTAATATGCATTTCTCAAAACTGTGAAATCTCCACAGAAACAGTTAAAGGCATAATTTGCCTGTTAAGCACATCAAGTGTGAGAAGGCTTGTTTTACGCTGTGTAAAAATTGCTGTGAATAGTCTTGTAAATCAGTACTTCGTGTGTGCGCGCATGTGGAAAGTGAGAGACCGTGTCAGTCTCTTTTCTGAGCTACGGAGAATGTCAGTGTATGATGTACACTGTGTAGAACTGGGAGTAGACATTTAAACTTGTGTTATAGCGTTAAAACGTGTTAAAAACTAGTTAAAAACATTATCCATGCATGAACAGCATTTCCTGTATTATCAGCATTATTCGTGTCACCTGTAATCTTAGTACATGCTGAAATGACTTAAATTCTGTATCTCTTATTTGTGTATCAAAAGTTAAATAGAAAAAAAACATTTCATATAAAGGTTCATTGTTAATGTGTAATGCAAATACAGCCTTAAGATCTCAAATATTAGGAAATTGGGTATCAAGGCAATGAGTGAACAAGATAAATAGAACAATTTTAAAATGAAAACCTGGCAGAACTTAAAAGTTCTGTGTTGGGCAAATACAACAGGTGTAAGATATAACATTCACAGATAATGAGACCATAAGTCAACTGTGTTTGTATGACGTACAAATACAATAATTTAAAAGAGTACAATAATTTTCAAATGCTTTAAAAAAATAAGTATTATATAAGATTATTTTATTGTACTTCTCCTTTGCTTCCCTGTTGAGAATCTTGCATTTCATCATTGTTCATTATTGTTTTTCTTAGTGTTCGTTCTGTTGTTTTTGTTTAATGCCGCCATGTACTAATATACTGTGTCTTAAAAAATGACACCAACCACCCACAATGCAATGGGCAATGATGTCTTTCCCTGGCTCTGTTGAAGGGGGTGTCATGATCAGCGTACGAACAGTTAACAAACACGGACAAACCCCTTTGCCCAACGGGTAGTTAACACTTGATCCTGAAGAAATATGCTTTCTGGATTGTTGCGTTTTACGAGCAGGTGTGTGTGTGTGAAGAGTAACTGGTGTTAAATAGAAATATTGTTCATGCCAAGTGAGATGTGAAAGAAAGAGTGGCAGTCTGTGTGTGTGCGCGTGTGCATGTGAGCTCGCTCTAATTATCGATTGAATTGTGGTTGACAGACATGGAGTCTGGAGAACGGCTGGCCTCGCCTTCCTCCACCCCGCTCTCCGTCCACGCCACCACCTCTGCGTCATCATCTTCCTCTTCCTCCTCCTCTTCTTCAGCAGCCTCCAATGTCAAGAGCAGCCTGAACCACGGAGCCACGGCCTCGCTCAACACATGCGGTAAGAATCCTCGCACACTTTCATGGCCTGATGCAAGGGTTGCTTTTTGTTACAGTCTGAAAAGTGCTCAGTCAAAACTCACACAGCCACGTACCCCAGCGCTGTTAAAGAAACACAAGCGCGCACACACCGTTGCGTGTCACACAGGGGCGCTTTGAACACGTCTGCTAGTTTAGACTGCGTGGTTGGTGGCAGACCGGAGACTGATGTCAACAGGGACCCCAGTTCCTGTCTGATGAAGCGTCGTCTCTTTTTGTGACATCTTTTCTGCTGTTTGAGGCTCGTCTGATGGGGCCCAAGAGTCTCAGAGCTCTGTTAAAAGAATAGTTAATAAAATATCTGTCGTAATTTACTTTGTATTTCTGTACAATGAAAGTAACCTGGTACTAGGAATGCTTAGGTCAGAAAATGTCTCAATTTCTATACTAGCATACTAGCTAGTGTTTCATACAATTTTTTGCAGTATATTGCAAAAGTAATGAAGTTTTGTTATAGTTGTATTTTCTGCTCAAACACAGCCCTCAAAGGTTTGACCTCAGAAACACAAGAACCAATGTTGTTCGACCTCATTTACAACAAAACTGCCAAACAAAATTGCAAATGAGATTTGAAAGCAGTGCTGGAGTCTTTTGTGGTTTTAAAAGACTTATGGATTACATTCATGTTGCGTCTTTAGAATATATAATATATTTTTGAAGACTGACAGCCCTCTTTCCTATTTTAAGTTTCAGGATTGCTGCGACACAAAGGATCCGTTCCAGAGTTATTTTTTATTTGTTGAACATGCGCTAAACTGATTAGTTTGATTGTTGTGAAGCGTCTTGCCATTTATGAAGTGTCTGAAATCACGAACGCCGCATTTTCAACACAATGTGTCAAGTAAAAAGGGTTTTAAAAACGCATCTTAAGACACCTGCATGATGACACTTTTACACAGAATTTACATATTGGAGGGAGCTATTTCTTCAAATTGTTTTTTTTTAACTGTCCGTACTCTTGCCATCCTGTCTGAAGCGTTTCTTCTCCCTCCCGCTCCTGTTATGTTTTTCTCTGGCGCAGTCAGTGCTGAAGAAAGCCACCGACTTGCTCCTGTCGTAATTACAGACTCATTGTTCAGCATGTGAAAACACCGTCCAGGATTTAGCACTCACAGTTTTGGCTGCAAATTGAAAAGCTGCTGCATTAATGAATCTCAACCAATTAACCAGGCCTTTGTTAATACTGCTGTCGTCTCACTCTCCACCCTTCCTTCACACACACACACACACACACACACACACACACACATGAACGCACATGCACAATAACACTGCTTTCCTTCCATCTTTTCAGACACTCTGAAATACTCTTGAAAAAACAGTGAAGTTTGAAAGGCTCCGCTGACTCTTTCCTGTTTGTAATTTGCTCGTCTGCTCTGGTTTCTTTTTTTTGGCCCTGTGTCATCCTCTGACGTGACTGTCATTAACAGTTGACGTTCCACACAGCTGTCGTCCTCACCAGGCCAGCGAGAGGTGCCACGCTGAAGAGAGACCTTTTTTCCTCCATGTTGTTTTGGTGGTTTGAATATATAATTCCTGCATCATTCTCCCTGCTCCTGAAATTCAAGTACCCAGCACACGTGAGGTTCAAGTGCTCTTCAACTCTGTTTGTTGTTCTGTTTTCACAGAAAAAAATGTAACCACCACAACTTTAAAAACTAAAATCTCAGGGAAGAGAATGATTCATTATAAAGCGATTTTATTTTAAACAGACAGAAAACCTCAATAATTTAGTCCTGGTTGATTTGATTAAGGCTCAGAATGAGATCATCCCTCGACAGGTTCCTGCAGTTTTATCATTACCACTTTAAATGCAATTAACACTTTGTCCCACTAAATCACCAGCCCACGAGTGCCGGAGTGAGAGATGATGTTCGGGTCGAGAACAAGGTGCATCTGGGCTTAAACAGGGAATATTTGAACCTCTCTGAACAAACGACGGCCACATGTTCACACTTCTTCTCGCCATCCCCCTCAGACACACAGACAATTAAGTCGGCTGTCAGATCTGTCTGCAGAAATGTGATTGATGCAAACCGAGGGCACATTAATCGGCTTCCGCTGCAGCCCACATAAGAGAGAAGGAACAGCCAGGTGGGGGAGGACAGCGCTGCTCCTCAAGATGGCTCTGTGTGTCAGAAGATGGAGAACTCTGGAAGGTGTATTTGGGAGGGGGGGAGATAAAATAAGAAGGATATCAGGTAATCCGGTAATTCTGTTCTGCTTCCCTCAGAAGCTGATTTAATTATTTCCGGCTGAAAGCGCATTAATGTGAAACTGGTGTTTCTGCCACTGTGTGTGTTTGTGTGTGTGCCCACATGTGTGCCAGCAGGGGCGTCTGATGGTCTTTTGGGGGAATATTTCCTTTCATTTATCTTCAGTCTCTCTTCTTCTCAGTCTCCTTCATTTTGTCCTCTATCGCCAGTATATCAGGCCGCGCCGCAAACATGCTGGCTGTGTGTTCAGCAGCGCTTATGAAAACAAAGATGAGGCCTATAGCTAGAACTATTTTTCTCAAATGAGAGCTTTAATTAAATGAGGACGTATCATGGAAAACAGGATTCTCCTGCTTGTTTTAATATTAGTGTTTGTTGGCTGCACACAAAAAACAAACTGGTTACTTTGTTTTTAATGAACCTGTTTTAAAAAAATCCAGCAGATTTGTATGCACAATATTTTAATAAAATTGTGTTGCTGTCTCACTATTCAAAATGTAGCAAACACTGCAACACACATTAAGATGTCGCTGCCTGTGTTTATATATTTATGTCCAATCAGCATTTACCAACTTGGCCTACTCTGTGTCGACCACGCCCACATGTGCAAATCCAGTCATAACAAGGGTTATTTACATACACAGGTTTTAAAAGGGTAGGATTACATATCCAATTTTCTGAAGTTGCCTGTTGGATTTTTGGGTGTTTGTTGGGGCAGTCTATAACCTGGTTTAGCAAACACAGCCCATTTAATTATACAGATCAGAAGGAGGGTGGAACAAATTATCACGTAAAACTAAATTACGACTCCTTTTGGTGCAAGAAACCTTGGCTAACGTTATAAGTGGACTTCAGGGAAAGAAATTAGGCCTACGCAAAATGCTGCACTCTTCCTTCCTCACATAAAAACGACAGCAAAGTCAAGGCCCTCACCTCCTCGCCGTCCCTCCAGGAGTTAGAGCTGTCTGCAAAAATCCTGCATTTCCCATCATCACTTTTCTTGCTGCGTGTGTGAGGTGCTGCGTGTGTGCGAGCTGCTGCGGTGCTGCGCTGGCGGAACCACGCGCTCAAGCCTTTCCTACCCTGCGCTCCCTAATGGAAATTGAATTTGCATGAAATATGCAGCTTAGAAATTACATCTGACTCCTAAAGGAGACAATGCCCAGCATCGGTGCTGCCAGAACAGATCGATCCCAGAAAAGGGATGCAATCGTTATGACGACGATGATTATTTACGAACAGCGCTGTGCTTACATGTTTACCGAGAGCTGCGCGATGTCAGACAAGAGATTGAAGTGATTTATCGAACTCTGAGAAGGTGTCGTGATATCAGAATGTTACAGAAGATCTGGGGCGTCTCCTTGCACCCCCCTCCCCGTTTTCTATCTCTCACACGCCGAGACTTTCATTTGTTCTGATCATAGTTATTAATCAAATACTGTCAAAAAGCCTGTGATTACATTAACATTAACAGCCATCAAACTGTCTCATCTCAGCATTCACGAAACTCCCCTCTCAAACACGCTCGCGTTCTCACATCAGCCCTGAGTCTTCAGATCGGATCGCAGCCGTTCTGCACTATCCTGGAAAACAGTGTGTTTGCAGGGTTCTGTTTAGCCTGTTTAACCTCAGAGTGATCTGTAGTTTGCACATCCAGAATCTTGTGGAATGCAGTTATTGCGTCACTGTGTAATTGATGGGACATTGGATTATAAAGCTGGAGTTTAAATGCTGTGAAATGTTTTTGATGTGTGATGATAATGTGATGTCATAATAAGGGTGTGTTTGTTTGGGCAGGTCCTCTGTTTGGTTTGACGGGCAGTGACCAGCCCTTCAGCATCAGCTCGGTGACCTCACTGCCCAGCGCCTATCCGCTCATGGCCCATCCAGCGTTTGGCCTGCTGTCCCCGGCCCGTCCGGAGTTTGGGGGTCTAGGAGGACTGGGGGTCTCTGCAGCCCTTGCTGCTCACCCACAACTAGGAGCTTTCTCAGGTGTGTGTGCAAAATGTGACTGACAACGTGCGTCATTTTTCTACTTAAGGATATTATTTTGGTTTAGGCTTTAATTGTTAAAAATGTGAAATTTTCACATCTGTTTAAACTAGAGGTCATTACAACAGAGGCCATTTTAAAAAGTACAGTATGTAGTATTCATTTTTTCATGTGTTCAAAGGTATAATGTTGCAATATTAACAGTGATGACCCAAAAATAGTTCAGAGGCTGTGTGCAATTCTTTGATCAATTGGTATGAAGCTTTCTCACTTGTTAACCTGGTTTTAATGCCAAGCCCAGAACCTTTCGAAACCAACATGGCTTTTTTTATTTAAATAACTGATTAATGCACAACACTGTCTGATGCACAAAAAAGGTTAGGTCATGAAATGTAGGTCAGGAAATGTACAAATGTTTTGACCATGAAAAGGAAAACTCCTGATTTTAAAATGTGTTTCTAATATTTCCCAGAATTATTTTTGTTTGGTCATGAAACAAATATTACAGTAGATACAACACTAAATAAAATGACAAATTAAATAAAAATATTAAATATTCTCAGAATAACGTGTTGTTTGGCCTGTGTCAGAATATGCAGCTACAGGCAAAACAAGTGAAATGTCAATTTTAGTCTAATTTGAGGTTTTCACAGAAATGTTCATTAAGCCCTGGTCTAGTGATCCCAATGCCCCAAATAGCCATTAAACGTCTCAAATGATCTTTATTTGTATATTTTCTTTTCTTTGTTTAAATAATCCATGATTTTTTTCTGATCTCTTCTCTTCAGGTGACAAAGAATGTGGAAAAAACATTTTTTTAAGATTTGCTCATTTTTCACATAGATAAAATACTTTTCCAGGAATGCAGAATTTTTGTTCTTTAAACATTTTCGCATCTAAATACACTTAAAATTAGGTATTAAAATGTCACTAAATACAAAAAATGAATGAAGAAATTTCACTTATTAATATTTTTTGCTACAAAGACAGTTTTGATTTAAACAGACCCTAAATTTTTATAACACTGGCCTGCAATATATCTTTAAGATTTTGGTCTTGTGTCATGTGACTGACCTCAGTTTGTTTCCTGTCATCCCTCAGAATGGTGGAGGGCAGCAGAGGCTCATGGGCGGAGTCCTCCAGCCTTTTTCCCGCCTTTTCTTGGCCTGCCCCCCATTTTCGCCCCACCTCTTCACAACCATGAGGCCAATCCGTACACATCCAAAATCCCTAGCAAGAGCAGCCAGGCCTCCAAAGGTACGAATACCCAAAACCTGGTATACATCAAAATGCACCTCTGCTAAAGTTAACTGACAGTAATGCAGGAGTAATGTAGCCTTTAGGCTGGTGCTCTCACAGCAATTATTGCCTTGAGCTCTTGCCTCCAGCGTGAATTCTGCAGTTTCTGCTGTACTTTTGTCTCAGAAATCCCAGATAAAGACAGAAAATAAGAAAGATTCAGTCATTTAATATTAAAAGTTTGTGATACCTTTCTTGTTTACACCAATATAAACATGTATGTTCCTAGAAAAAGCAATTGTACATTTTGACAGATGATTCTAGAAAAGCGTTTGATCTGGTTTTACAAACTATTTTGAGTGCAGGTGTGAACGGAGCTGTGAACGGCCGTTCTCTGTCTCCATCTGCGGCTAAAGGAACCGTTTCAGCTGCCGCATCCCCCTCCCCCGCAATCCGGCCCCCAGAGCACAGCCGGACCCCCAACGCCAAAGCCCGCGACCGCAAGGCCAGTCACCATAGCAACAGCACAGGGGAGCTTCAGGAGAAACCTTCACAGAAAACTAAAGAGAAGGTATGACATCATCACAACATGCATTGTGCTGTCAAAGCGGACATATTAGGTGTCATTTGTTTGAATTTTTTGATACACACATGGAGATTATTGTTTTATGAGGTGATTCATGATTGACGTGTTGACCAATGCAGAAAGCCCGTAAGAAACAGGTTGAAGGTTCTGCTGTGAGCGAGAGCGAGTCTGGATCGTCACTGGATACTGACAGCGATGGGATGAGCAGCAGTGATATTGATGATCTTGGAGAGGATGATGATGACGATGATGAAGATGACCAGAGTAAAGACAGCGAGGAGTCAGATTCAGAAAAGGAACGGCAGAAGAAAAAGAAAATGAAAGTAAGATGTTGTTTGTTTTAAATTGTTAATGTTACAGTAGGTGGTCTAGCATAATGTTTAAAGGTCTGAACTGGTAACCCAAAGATTAGCATGGACCCATAAGACATTAACCCAGGGGGATTGGCCTTGTTATATATGTACTGGAAATTGCTTTGGATAAACATGCCCCATTAAATGACATAGCAGAGGTCATGTGTATCTAAAATTCTTCTTGTATCTCAACTGGTAGAGCATGGTGTTAGCAACGCCTGTCTACCTATCAGATGGAAGCACTGACATTCAAACCTGGCAATCATGGAAAAAAATTATGGTGTATCATGCTACATCAACCGATTAGGCCATTTCTCTTTCTTGTTTGCCCAGATTGTGACGCCAAACTCTGGCCTCAGTAAGAAGGATAAAAGCAGGCTAGCAGAGGCCCAGGATTTTTGTGGAGGCCTGCAGCGTGGTGCACCTATGCATCGCTCTACACCTTCTCCAGCACTGTCTCAGTCCTCTGTGCTCTCCTTGTCGAGCAACAAGCCCAAGGAAAGACCACTTCACACCAGCGTCATCCAATCCACTGGTTTGGCAGCCAGCTCAAAACCATTAGCATTGCTTGCGCAGTCGCGTCGAGAAGTTTCACCTAAAAGTTCCCCACAGCACCTTACCTCCTCTCCCAAAACCTCAACAGCTTCTGCAAAGCCACTCCCCTCGTCTCACCAGCCACTCCCCCTTTCCTTATGCTCCTCCCCCAAGCCTCTATCAGTCCCCTCCCCTCCGAAACCCCTCCCTCTTTCCTCTTCCCCCAAACCGCCTCCTCTCACCCCATCCCTGAAGGCACAATCTCAAGCTTCCTCTCACAAGTCTCAAGCTCAGACACTGGACGCTCTCACCAGCAGGAAGATTCTGGAAAATTCTCTGGCCCATGTTACAGACTACAAACTGAAGCAGGTGAGCGAACACGGTCTGGCAAGAGCGGAGAAACGTAAAAACGTTCAGCCTTCAAGTTCATATATTTAATCTCCTTTTCCCCCAAGGCCATTGTCCACATTTTCATTTTCCAGAATAGCAAAGCAGCTAAGGCGAATTCTCCACACTTTGTGTCCGTATCTTTTAAGCCAATTTAGGATTATCGCTTTTAGGGTGCTGTTGGTATTCAGGATGTGTCTCTCCTTATTGACCAGCCTGTTTGAAAAGGTCAGCGTAACGAAGAGAGAGAAAGAGAGAGAGAGTGTGAGGGAGAATTATTTATGTGTGTGTGAGTGTGAGTGTGTGTGTGTTTAAGACAGAAGGACAGAAAGAACAGCTCTATTCTCTTATCGGTACAACTGGCTTCCCTACTGTGCGCCTTTAGTTGCTAAATGAAAGAGACAGTGTGCATCACTTTATTAGAATTACTGAAGCAAAACCAACAGGCAATTAACTCCATGGCTTCTTAAGGATCCAGATTTCAGCAAATGAATGTAATAAATGTGTTTTTTCTTACCTCTCCTTTTGTTAGCATGAAATTACTGCTGAAGAGGTTAATATCGCTTCTTTTTCCTTCTTGTAATTAACCAGAGTGTTTGTATTATTATGTTACATGCTGCAGCTGTTTATGCTACAGTTACATTCAGCCCTGAGATTTAGATTTTAGGTTAAGAAGTTAAGAAAGAATGTGAAATATGGATGTTGGTTATATATTTGCCATTTTTAAATAGTTTAATTTAAACTGATTTTACAAATAGAAAAAAAGGTCATTCTTAGCAAGTTTATAACAAGCCACATCCAGGGACCTGCGTATCAAATCTTAATGGTGTAGCCAACCAGAACACCATAGCAACCACACACAAACCCTAGAAACAGCACAACTGTATAAAAAACCAAACCTTTACTCTGAGGTAATATGTCAAGCACTATTTACATCATTTAGAAAATGCAGTTTAATTTTATTATTGCACAAAAGTATTGGAGTCAGGAAGTGATAATGGTGCTATAAAGATATGAAGGTGTTGAGCTCAGCTGCTGAAGGCAGTTGGACCATTTCTTCCTTCTTAATGAACGCGGTGGAGCTGTTGTCGCGGACGCGCTCTTGTTCTGTTTCTGTGAGTCACAGTGGCATTATACTCACTCACTCTCTTCTCCCACCCGCACTTAAGCCACATGACAACCAGCGCAATTACCACATCTCCACCTCTCTCTCTCTTCTGTTTTCCTCTTTCTCTCTCGCTCTCGTCTTCTCTTTGTTTACCAGTTTGTTTGTTTTTTCCCTCGATCTCCTTTGCTCTCAGTACACATCTTACTTTCACCACAGTTCTGCTTGAAATTCTGTTAGTTCCACTTTAGAAGTTTTATTGCTAAGCAAAAGTTTGTGTAATATTGTTCTGAATTTTGAAGAAGAGACAAAAACAAAAAACGTTATTGTAAATTGTGCAGAATTGCAAATTACAAAAACAGAATTGCAATTGTTTTCTATCAGGGTCCCCCAAATACTTCACCTGTCTCTACTTGTTGGACAAATAAATAGTTGAGGAATAACTGGTGCTATTGAGTAAGATAATATTGTTGGGCTGGTTTAGAAACTTTTGCCTGATAAAGATCCAGAGGTTTAAATATGAAACTAATATATTTGATGTTTTAATCGGTGTGGATAAATGTATTGTTTTTGCTCAGATAAATGTTTTGATAGCACTACAGATCAACAGCATTTTCACTTTTCTGTGAACCAACTTGCATAAATAGCTTACTTATTCTTGACCCCGTTTTAAACTGGGACTGGAGAAAGTCTATTTTAACATCAAATAATTACACAATCCAGCTACAAAAACATTGTAGGGATATGATATTAACTTGTTTAACTTGCTTTCCATCCTCCCTTTCTTTGTTTTTTCTTGTACAGTCTTTCCTGTCCCAGGACCAGACGTTTCCTCTTCAGTTGAAGAAACAGCAGGACCCATATAAAATAAACAAGAGGACGGGGGTGTTAACGTCATCATCCTCGTCTTCATCACCTTCTTCCTCTGTGCTGCCTCTTAAGCACAGTTCTGAAGCGTCAGGTAGGACCAAGCCCCCAGCAGTGCAAGGTGGTTCCTCTTCTGGTCTGACGTTCCCTCATAACCTGCTGGGCCTCAGTCAACCCAATGGGGTCATCCAGAGCACCCAGGACGCACCCCTGGCCCTCACCACCAAACCTCGCTCTGACCTGCCCGTCAACCTCAGCACAGGAGGCCGCAAGAGCCCCGCAACCGTGTCCCCCGCAACCGTGTCCCCCACACCCAACCACACACGCGAGCCACGGAAGAGCAAGACCCCAAAAGCGTTGGAGGCCTGGAGGGGTCTGTCCCAGAATCACCTGGTACAGTCTCTGGTGGACCTGTTCCACCACAGCGGAGCCGAGCAGGAGCTGCCCAGCAGCAAAGAGTCCGATGATTCTGCTGAGGATGAAGACGATGAGGATGATGATGTGGAGGATGAAGAGGATGATGATGAAGAGGATTCAGATGACAGTCTGTCAGGTGAGTTTCTGAAAATTGATGTTATGAATTCTATTAAAAAGAATTTGTTTGGAAATACTGTTTGTGTGCATGTGCAGAGACATGCACACAAACAAATACTGTAACAGAAGTTAGTCTTCATTTTGGAATTAGGGTCTCGAATAGTATAATTTATTCCACTTACATCTTAATATGGGACTCCTTCCAATGTAAACGGTACGTTGGACAAAGATCAAACTTGTAATAATTCTCAATGGCTAACAATAATCATTTCATAATTGATACCGTTGTTAAAGGAAATTGAATAAAGTAACCCAGAAATAATTGAATAAAGTAACCCAGAAATGTAATTTGGTTATGCAACAGAAATGCTTTCAGTATGAACACAGTCCTGCCATCTAAAGAATTTGTTTCTTTCTCTTTCTCTGTCTTTCACATTCTATTTATCTCTCTCTCCCTCACTCAGAATCAGACAGTAATTCAGACAGCGAGTTGAATGGCTCTGAGGGTGGTAAAAAGAAGCGCAAGGATGCAGTCACAGAGATGAATGCAGACAGAGAGAAGACCCCTCAGAAACTCAAGGGGTTTCCCAATCTGAACTCCTCCGCCAATCACAGCCTGTCTGACTGTCTGCCGCTCAACCTCCAAGTCATTAAGCCCTCCAGCATGGCCACACCCACTATTGTGAGCAGCTCCGGTGCCTTGACCTATCACAGCTCTCCTTCCTCATCGTACTCCGTTGGCACCTCTCCAGGTAACCACAGGCAACGACAAGCAAAATGCAAGCAAAACAAATGCATTAATGACATCACACTGGATCTGACTGACACGCTTATTCGCATACTGCTAATGTCAAAAATATGGGGAATTAGATATCTGTATGTATGTGTGTGTGTATGTGCTAGTGTGTGTGTATGCCCTGTTGTTTGTGTATTTTTCTGTGTGTGGGCTGTCACACTCAGATGGCGGAGTGTGTATTTTTAGAAGGATAAATGGTCTCGCCTGGCATCAGCCAGCCGTATTTGTGCATGTTTGTTTGTGTGTGTGTCCTTGGACCCAATCGTTGTATCAGAGCCCGGCCTGGCCTGTATTCCAGGAAACAAAAACAGAATTAATAATAAACTCTTTCCAATAATTGTGTCTTCCTCTTGCTCTTGGTATATAGAGGGTCAGGTTTAGGGTAAACGTAACCAGTAATAGGAGCTCTTTGTGTGGTGTCTGAGTAACTCTGGAACTGTGTTTGGCTTAACCTGTCAGCCCAGGCACATCAAATCATTACCTTTGTTAGGCTGAGTTAATCTGTTTTTTCCTTCTGATGCTAACAGAGATATTTGTTAAACAAAACACTCACAAATCCAGCAAACACGGCACAGAAGTGCATCTGCTCTTGGATGCCGTTCAGCGCTCCTCACCGCAATGGAATGAAACACTTTAATGAAGCCGATATGTGCCTGTTGAAAGGCATGAGGAATCTGCATTAGCTGTGAAGAGCAAGTGTAACGGTTTATTTTGGGGAGAATTATTTGAGCTGCTTTGAGCTTGAGTTAAAGATCGTTTTGTTTGCACAATTTCCTGAAGGACAGATCTGAGAGGTTTTTGTTCTGGGCGAACACGCATCACAGTTTGGCAGGATGATGTCATGAGCTTTTGCAAACGTCAAATGAGTGTTGCTTGTTTCTGAAGCACAGAACGGTGTTTGTGCTACGATTCCAATGATCCCTTAAACCTTTTGGCTTTTTGGGTTAAAAATTATTTGCTGTTAAAAATGATTGGACTTGATGAATGATGAAATTAATGAAAACAAGTCGAGTCGTAGATTTTCATTGGAAGTGGGATCTGATCCATATTTACTGTAAGAACCAGACATAACATAGACATTGAGGGACAGACGAATTTTGACCAATGAGAAAACACCTAGCAACACTATAGCAACCAGCAGTGCTTTGGCAGCTACCACTTTGGCGTCTAGTTTAATATGGGTGCATATTTTGTTCAGAAAGACTAATTAACTGGTTGTTTTTGAGGTTGTTTGCTCAGTATGGGGTTGTAATTTTTATAAGCTGACGACACCTTTTTTGTTTGCTTGTAATTCTGTGTGTTATGTAATGTGTTTGTCTGATTGTTGTCTTGTTCCAGGCTCTGCTAAGAGAAAGAGAGTGATGAATGAAGATGATTTACGGATTCCACTGGAAATGGGGTATGTTTAAATACAACACGCCGCTGTGTCATGGCAGCGTGACTCAACGCCTGTTAACTACAGCTGATTGTTCTCCGTTTACACTATTTCTTATAAACATCTCATTAATGCGGCAGATGCAGAAATATTTTCCTAGCTCAGTTAATACAAAGCCGTACGTTACAGATGGTAATATCATGGTACTTTGACACTAAATAATTACCATAAACATGTATTGTGATACTTACATGGTACTTTATTAATATTGTGGTGTTACCATGGTACCATGTGCAAAAATGACATAATGCCACGTGAAGCACAAAAGTACTTTTTAGTTGTTTTTCTAAAGTTAAATATTATGATTACAATGTTACGTTAATTTTCTTCTGGGTCTTTGTTTTAGCTGGCAAAGAGAGACCAGGGTGAAAACAGTGGGTGGGCGGCTGCAGGGCGACGTCGCCTATTACGCCCCGTGTGGCAAGCGACTGCGACAGTACCCGGATGTCGTGAAGGTAACCTGTGCCCCTCATCCCTACAACTCTGACCCAAACCCCCCCAAATGCTCAGGACGTTTCACAATCCCACCCGTTAAACCCTTTTCCTCTCCCGTGTACCGTTAGCAGTTACTGGTGTAAATACAGCAGTTTAAATTAGCTAGCTGTGCACTGTTATCGCAAGTGTGCTAGACTGCTTTCAGTTTGGTACCATTAATAGTGCTAATGGCTCTCTGGATGTCCTGTCTGACAAAATCACTATTATTCTCTCTTCTGTAGTATCTGTCCAGATATGGAATAACTGACATCACACGCGATAATTTTAGCTTCAGTGCAAAAATAAGGGTTGGTGACTTCTATGAAGCGAGAGAAGGACCGCAGGTGAATGCCTTTCATCTCCTCTTTGTTTTTTTGTTCTTTATATTCTTTTCTTTTTCCTCTCTGTTTCACTCTCTCATTCTTTGGCTCTCTGTATCTCTTTCATCTTGAACAGGGCAGGGAATTTGATTGAACCCCGATAGCCTGAATTTCCCCTTTTAAACTGTAGGGAGTCTGTGCAATAATCAGCCCTCATTGTTTCCACAGGGTGCCACTTCATGTTTTGTCTGTCATGTGTGTTATAGGATTTCTTAGATTAAAAACGCAGAAGAGCAGAAAGTTTATGGTTTCGTTGTTCATTTCTTTTAATTATCTCATTGTTTGCTAGTGAATAGCGTTTCAGAATATTGTTGTTTCATAATTGTAATATTCAGCGATTACAGTTATGCTATAATCTTTTAAAGACAAACTGGAGTAGAATCAGTTCTGTTTTCACTACCGTCTTCATGAGTATGACCCGGTTCTGTCCCCTCAGGGTCTGCAGTGGACCCTTCTGAAAGAAGAAGAGGTCATTCCCCGTATTCTGTCCATGGAGGGGCGACGGGGTCGTCCCCCCAACTCAGAGCGTCAGCAGAGGGGTGGCGGTGAGGGCTCGGGCAGTCGGCGCCGAAAGGGCCGTCCCCCAAATCTGGGCGAGAGTGAGTTTCCAAGCCCCTCGGAAGCCAAACTACTGCGCAAACTGGAGGCTCAGGGTAAAGTGCTTTCATTCAGAAAATTCGTGCTTCATAAACCAGAATTATTCATGTGATTATTTATACCGAATGTTGAGTCTAGTGCAAAACTGGCTTTGTTATCTAACCACACTATTACAAACTATTACAAAGCAGTTTTGCGATTGCGAAATTGTGCTCACCTGTGACTGTATTTAAAAGGCAAGTTGCATCATTGTGCTACAATGTACTTAGCCAGACTCTGCTTCATAATTACAAAATTAAGTAAGCTATAAAAGTAAGGTATTCCTCACCATGACATGTTTGGAACACACCTACTCTATCATTTTCTCATCACTTTTGCATGTAAATGACTGTAAGCAGCCCTGCTGATTGAAAGCTGTAGTGATGTATTTCTGAATAAACGTTTAAGCAGAATTAATTCATGTCTGCAGGTCTCGGTGACGGCATGGTTAATGCTGCCATGCTGTTTCTTAAAACTTTATAACCGGTTCATGCCACACAGGGTCAGTAGTCAGATACTGACGGGGTGTTTCTCTTCTTTCATTGCAGAAATCGCCCGGCAGGCCGCCCAGATGAAACTTATGAGGAAACTCGAGAAACAGGCACTTGCACGGGCAGCCAAAGAGGCCCGCAAACAGCAAGGTACTCCTCAGCCAATCAGAACAGCTACAGCAGATACACCGTGTTCAGATGCTTAAATCTCTTGATTTGTCTTACAGCCATCATGGCCGCAGAAGAGAGGAGAAAACAGAAAGAACAGATGAAGATTCTCAAACAGCAGGTACATCGCATCCAAACATCCTTTATGCAAAACCTTCAGTATCTGAGGGTCACATCAGATTATAGCTGTTAATTCAGAACAGAGGCTTTTGGGACTAGAGTCTCGGCCGCCAGTCTACATTTTTAAATGCACAGCAGCACTTTCAATTAACACACTTCCTCCTCTTACCAGGAAAAGATAAAGCGCATTCAGCAAATCCGTATGGAGAAGGAACTCCGCGCACAGCAGATTCTGGAGGTACGGAGAGACTGCGGAAAAAATACATTAAAGGAGTGAAAATAAGCTTAACATTCTTAAAATACACGCCACCACCTCCAGTTTCTGTTTAACATGGAGACCGGACCACAGCAGAATCACTCACCAGCATTTTGGGGTTTCGAATTCTGCATAATTTTTGTCAAGACTAATGCTAAATTGGTCTGGTGGACAGTTTTTGAATATTAAATTTGCTGCCCCCCGTGTTTCAAACCAGAAGTAAATTAGACATAAAAGTTTTTTTTCATCAGACAATGGCAGCTCTTGCATAAGTAGCAATAGAAAGACACTGTTTACTTTACTCACCCAATTATAGAGGCTTCAAAAGTGTTTTAGCTGTGCAAAATCAAATTGGAGCTGACACGCTTGGCAAGCCATTCTGAACAGGATTTCTTGCTGTTTGTAATTACGTATTTAAATTTTCAGCTAATTCGCCTTTGCTTTCCTTTCATATTGCCGTTGTCAGGAATATTGAATAGTTTTGAAGATTTCAGGGTTGATTCTGACAAAAATGTCTAAAAGCAACAAACTTGAAAATGCCAAATTGCGAACGGCAAAACGTGAGACAGAGGGGTTTTCCTTCAGAGAGAGTGTGTGTGTGTGTGTGAGAGAATGTGTGTGTGAATGTTAGGATGCAAGCTCCAGCTCTTCTCCATCGCAGACGCATCAATCAAAGTGTTCGTAGAAGTTATAAATAAAACAGATGTTGGTTTAGCATGTTTAATTTAGGTTTAAACCCATGGAGGCAGCACTGGTTTGACCCAGGCCTGTTTTGCATTGGCAGGCAAAGCGGAAAAAAAGAGAAGAGGCTGCCAATGCCAAAATGTTGGAGGCGGAAAAGCGAATAAAGGTCAGTTTTCGAATGAGAAGATGCTACACCTACTCTGTACATTATGAATCACTGCTGTGGAAACACCCCCCCCACACACACACCCTCTACAGAAACCTTCCCTCTCACCTACTCCAGCAAACCATTAACATTCCTCAACCACAACAAAAGAGCAGAGCCTCTGTTTGACTGACGTCTGCTGGCCTGTGGGGGAAAATTAGCTTGACATCTGGATTTTTGCTTCGTTTGAGTCGGTGGTTTAATATGAAAAATGCACTTGGCATCTTTTTATGCGTCAGGTCTCATCACTGATATGGAGAACCTGGAGAGGGTGCCTGTTTGAATAAAGGTTAAAGACCCAATAACACTAAAAATGGTCTGCAGTTTCTTTAGTTTGGTTCTGAGCGGTTTCAGGTGGGTCTCGTTCTAGTGCGCTTATGAAAGCTGACTGGATACATTTGATCAGACATGCAAAATTAAGCGTATAATTGTTTAAAAGTCTTTCTTTACTTTTATAAAAATGAATAAAAACATTAATTCATCTTAATCTTACAGCAATGTGTTGAAACTAAACCTTAGTCTTTAAAACCGGGTCAAAGGTTATAGTTCCTGGCCAATGAGAGACTCTTGACCAATGAGAAACTTGAGCTTCTGTCTCTTGTACGTTTCATCTCATCTGAGGGTCAAATATGAAAATATCACACCGATTAACCTTGTGTTTAAAGTCAACCAGATGAACCAAAATGAGCCTCAGTAACTGTTGGCTATTGGTTAACATTATCCAATGGCCTGCGTGGCCCTGGTGATATCAGAAGTACATGACAGAGAAACAGGAAAAATTGAAGTTTTTTTTCTGTTTGCACAGTAGAATTTGCATTCCATTGAAATAGTCCATTTATAATAAAAAATCATACATTAATCATAAATTACTCATTTTTGTGGCATCCTAGTGATATATGACTTTGTTTTAGCGGAATAGAATCTGAGATATATTAACTAACACTGTGACTCTTTCTAGCTTTATAATGGCAGTGAATGGTGTCTGAGATTTTGTGCACATCCATCCATCATAAAAGCAATACAGTTTCAGAGGGTTAATAAATGTCTTCCGAAGTAAAATGATACATTTGATAAAGAAAACGGTTACTATTTTGATTTTATTTAGTGATTCAAACGGCACGTTTAAATGTGAACACAGACTAGACTACACCAAACATCACTGACGCTGAATCAGATTGTTCTGTGACTTAGTGGAGCAAACGTGACACTAGTCACGTGACACACAACAACCAATGAGATTATTCCTATAAATGTTTACATTCAAACGTGCTTTTTCTATAGCTAAATACACGCAAAATAATATTTTATTTGACAAATGTCATTTTTTCAGTTTGTAGCTTCAAAATCTTTGGGTCCATTTACTGCCTTTATAAATCTTGGAGGAGCTGGAATAATATTTAATATAACTCTTATAATATTTAATATAATATTATGAGTCTTATACTCCTAGGATGCATTGAGGGCGAGTAATTAGGAGAGTACAGTGGAGCACTCCTTTAATAGCTAATGCACTTCCTGTTTCAATAAGAACCATATTAACATGGTGTAGAAATTGTATTTGTTAAACCATTTCATGAAATGCATTCATAGGCCTCACAGTAAAGCCTAAAAGGCCATTCAAGGTTCTGACTGGTGGTTCATGTGTAATGAGTGGTTTTGTGTGCTGTTGAATCATGCTTTGTTTTGTGTTTGTAGGAGAAAGAAATGAGACGTCAACAGGCTGTTATTCTCAAGCACCAGGTAGGTGCCAGTCACCACTCCAGTAATACAACCATAAATACTAGCTCTTGTTATGACCATTATTACAGTAATAGTGATCATTGTTGCAAAATGTAGAGGTCAGGGAGAAAAGAAGAGCATGTTTTCTGACAGCATTTACAGTATTCTGATTCTTATTGTGCATTATGGGTAAAAATGTATCCCAAACATAGTTACACAAAACCTGTCACGAACACGTTCAGGTCACATTTCATCCTAAAATAAAAAAAAACTTCCCTTTTTGTCATTTACTCGACATTGTGGATGTAGTGCCACTTGGGAACCTGGAACCTTGGAAGACAATCACTCTGCCTCACATAACGGCTATGAAAATTGGTCCTAAAAAATAAGCACCAATAGAAGTTGGCGATTGGAGTTTGTAAGCCAATTTTCGCCCTGCATATTCGGGTATAAAGGGAGATGGCATGCAGTACTGCAGTACTGATTTGTGTTCTCTCACCTACTTCATCAACTGATGTGACTTGATTCTAAGGCGTTTGTCAGTGGTCTGTTCTCTGCTGAACAGATATATCCAGGGAGTCCCTGGAGTCAGCCGTGCTTAATGCCCTCTCTCTGAAGATGGCCCTCCTGGCCGTTCTGACTTTTATCAAGAGGGTGTGGGATTTGCAGGCACTGCCTGTGTCCAATGAGTGCCTTGAGTTCAGATCAGAGTTTTCTCATAATATTCTGAGACCTTGTCTAGGTTATGTGCCCAAGGTTTCACGACTCCCTTTACAGACCAAGTGGTGAGGCAGACCTACAGGCCCTCACACACTGCAAAAGGTGCCCCACTAGCAGACATCTGCAGACCCAATACTTTGGTAAGGTTTCACAACCTCAGAATTGATTTGAGTTCTGCCATTGTGCTGTTTTCCTGACAAGCACCTAGAGGAACCAATAGGGTTGGTCCCTATCACCTTTCCCTCAGTGGTGATAATGAGTACTGACTTCCCCTGTGAACCATGGACATTGCTTTCTCTGTAGTCAGAGCCCAGAGGAGGGGAGGGGCATCTGGTCTTCCATTTGCTGCCACCTGATAGGTTAGCTGGTTGTCAGATCATATGACATATGTAGTGATTTCATATGAGCATATTTTTACAGTTCTGGTTCACTGTAGGCAGTCCTGTGTCATCCTGTAGATGGAATTATTATTGGCTTCTTTCAGTAGTCCCCCATTAGTGAGCATAACTAGATGGGGTACTTACCTTGAAGTTCATCTCCACATGTACATGTAATCACATGTAGTCTTAGGTAGGTTATGGTTCCCACATTGGTACTGGTGTTTAGTATACAGACCCCTAGTGTCACTGTGTTGACAAACGTTGAGTGAGTGACAGAAAGGGAACAACTGTTTTAAATGTAACATCCATCCCCTAATGGATAGAATGATGGCATTGCAAAAACTTTTATTCAAAACTTTATGTAAATATATATTTATTTATATATTTAAAAATGTTCTCTTAAATTTGGGGTAAAATGTGATGTGTTTTGAATCTCATGTGGTTTTGTCTCTGCTGTTTCTCTCTGGGTAATTTCATGCTTGTGGTAGTGGGGTCTGTCTCTTTGGGGGTCACAGGCTAAAGTTTTGATTTAATTAGATTTTTTCTCTTTTTAATGACGCTGTGATTTTTTTTTCTGTCTCATAATACTTTGCCACCTCTCTCTCTCAGGAGATGGAGAGGCATAGACTAGATATGGTATGGGTATGTTTCATCTTCTGTACATCTTAACACTCGCATCATGAATCCTGGTTGTGATATGATGTCATAGCAGCACATGTTTAAATGTAGCACTGGCTGCTGTCAAACTACATTTTCCTTCTGCATGGCTTTCAAGCAAAAAACAGAGAACCAAAAGAAAAAAACTGCATCGCCTACATCTGCTGTGTGTGTCAATGAGAGAACTGGCTTTGATGCAGCAGGCCTGTGGCTTGTTTGTGTATGTGTGTCTCTGTGTGTGTGTGTGTATGTATGCGTGTCTGTCTAGGAAGCCTGTTGAATACACACTCTCATTGGTGGAAAGTGCCACACACCCTCATTCCACTTGTACAGTCGACAGAATCTTGTGTATTATCATTATTGCCACTGTGAAAATGTGAGTGTTGGTGTGTGATGTGGCAGAGTATTTGTCCACATGTTGCTGATAATACTGCCTGCGAGGTCATCCGTACAGGTCAAAGGTCATAGTGCCTGACCAATGAGAGAGTCCAAGGAAACTTGAGCTTCTCTCTATTCCATGCCATCTGTGGGTCAAATAGGAAGATATCACACCGATTGGCCTTGTATTTAAAGTCAACATGAAATTTTTTTTTGCAATTTTTTTTGAGCGTCAGTGACTGTTAACGTTATGCAATGGTGATTATCTAGGTGATTTTCCAAGTCATTTTTTTGCATTTTAGTAAAAAGTGTAAATTTGGATTTCATGTTGGCTTTAATTTTGTGACGGTGGGTCTCGTTCACTAATTATTGTGTCTAAGTGTTCTTACTGATTTGTGCAGAAAAGATTTTCAACATACAGAAATTATTTTGTAAACCTTTAAAGATGCCAACTGTACTATTCTCTAATTAAAACAAAACAAAATGCACACTAAACACAATTAATTCTTAAATATTATTGCCTGCGTTTTTATGCAGAACCTATCCCACAAACTGTACTGTGTTAACTGTTATGATTCTAAGCCTGTTTTATCCAAAATCTGAAGAAAATGAAATAAAACCTCTTGATGAAATAGTGATTAAAATAAATGTAAAATATTCGCACACAGGTTTTATGCATGAAAACTCTTGTGCACACAGTTAGTGAAGGAGACTCAGCTACAGGACAGTGCGGTTGAATGACAGGACACTGAAACACAGGAAAATACAGTATTTTCCCTCGTTTGGCTCACTGTAACAGTAGCTACGCTAATCTAACTTAAGGCACATTGACGGCTTTTCTCCTCTGACCTGCCCATTACATCTGTGGCTTTTCTTTTTGCACTTTTCCCCTCTCGTCTGATCAGCCATAACACGTTTACATGGCTGCCTCATCCCGGCCATAGCAATGTGTCCGTTCCACACACTTTCTCTCTTTCTGTGCAACATGCTAAACCACGCTGATCAGTTTTATCGCCCGTCTCTGGTTTTTATGTTTCATTTTCTCTGTGTGGTTCTGGTTTGTGCTGTCCTCCGCTGAACGACGGAATCGTTTTGTCTTTCCAGGAGAGGGAGAGGAGAAGACAGCACGTTATGCTAATGAAAGCTGTGGAGGCGCGGAAAAAAGCTGAGGTGCGCAAAACAAAATAAATAAATAAAGGCACGCTGTCCTTCACTCCTTCCCTCTGCAACTCAAGGCTTCCTCACGTCACGTCCACCCACTCTGCTACGCTCCCAGAATGTGTTATTGCAAATAATTTAACGTAGTTTAATAAAGTACCCGAACATTCCTCATTCTGCGAAGGAAAAAAGAAAAAGTTTGCTTGTAGAACATAATACCCTAATGTCAAACATGCTTGATGTGCATGTTGCGTTAATACCCCGCCGTCCAGCTGGTTAGCAAAGCCTCTCTTCTGCCCCCTCAGGAGCGGGAACGCCTCAGGCAAGAGAAACGAGATGAGAAACGCCTCAACAAGGAGAGAAAACTGGAGCTCCGGCGGCTGGAGCTGGAGATGATCCGTGAGATGAAGAAACCCAACGAGGACATGTGTCTGACAGATCACAAGGTAACGGGAATGAATTTCCCATCAATGGAGAAGAAAGTGCTTGATTGTTCCAAAAAATTACAAATCTGGTGTTATTTACTCACCTCATGTTGATCCAAACCCGTGTGTTTTTTTTGTGTCAATCACAAAAAGAAAGAATTGAGCAATATGTGTAAGCTGTATGATACATTAAAAGAGGGGAAATTCTGATAGATAAGTCTGTGTGATGGTCAGGACAAAAATAAGGGTGAATTAATGATATTTTAAATTTGGGGTGAACTGGCTCATTTTATTTAACCTTTCCGAAACGTGATATAAATCCTTAGATGATCAGTTTCATTCATCAATAAATGAGCTATTAACTGAAAGGCTCATCCAATCATAACTCCCAGAGGTATGATGTCATAAACAGCCTTAGTACAGTGCCTCAGTGAGACCATTCACTTGAGACCAAACACTGCCACCTAGTGGCGCACAGTGCAGCGGCCTCATGAAAACTGGTGTGTTTTGCTTTAACTGTTTGTTTTACTCATTCTTCTTTTTTCTGCTCTCTCCCTTTAAGTCCCTTCCTGAGATTCACCGTATCCATGGTCTGGTGCTTCCCGGCAATGTGTTTGCAGACTGCCTGATGGTGGTGCAGTTCCTGCGGAGCTTCGGGAAGGTGTTGGGCATGGAGGCCTCTGAGGTGCCCACACTGGGCATACTGCAGGAAGGGCTGCTCAACCTGGGAAACAGCATGGGGCAAGTTCAAGACCTGCTGGTCCGGATGCTCTCGTCTGCCGTGTCTGACCCAGGGTTGCCTCCAGGACACAGGGTAATAATAAGACTCTATCCTCAGACCTACAGAGTAAATTATAAAGTGACTTAACATCCATGTTTCATAAGACAGTCTGAGGTGATGCAGCCTGGTTAATAAAATAGTTACAAAGATTGACTTCTGTCTGTAAATATTTCTTTTTGTCTTTCACAAAAGAAGGTAGAAAGGT
Organism: Yasuhikotakia modesta; assembly: GCA_036877545.1. Classification (NCBI taxonomy): domain Eukaryota; kingdom Metazoa; phylum Chordata; class Actinopteri; order Cypriniformes; family Botiidae; genus Yasuhikotakia; species Yasuhikotakia modesta. Next base: position 110,514 of record JBAJNP010000066.1, on the reverse strand, counting down.
TATCCAAAGGTATTCCAAAAGATTTAAGGATGAATAAAGAAGGACAGAATTGTCATTTATGGATGAACAGTTTTTAAATCTGGGCTGAGATTTATTAGTTTGCAGGTTTCAACGCTGTAAAAGTTTTTCCTTTTACTGCCTCTTTGGATAAAAGCACCTGATTAATAGCAGTTAAATTGGATCTGAATAACGACTCTCTCCTTCTCTCCAGGCTAAGTCTATCCTTGGTGACCACCTGACTAATGTGGGCTTAAACCGGGATAACGTGTCAGAGGTCCTGCAGCAGTACATGGAAGCTCACTGCTCTCAGACAGAGTTAGCTGAACTCGCCCTCAGCCTGAGGACCAAAGCCTTCCAGGCCCACACGCCTGCTCAGAAAGCATCTGTCCTGGCCTTCCTGGTCAATGAGCTGGCCTGCAGTAAAAGCGTGGTTAGGTAACAAACAGTAGATGCTCCATAGGGCCGCCGCAATATCACATTTTTAAGGCATGATTATGACAGGCAAAATAATTCATGATAACAATAATGAAATTAAAACACTTTTAATTACAACAATCCTCAATGTTCTGAATTCCAGTAGTTCAAATTAAATGAAGATTATGGCTTAATGTTTTCATTAGAACAAAACAAGACAACTGTTAAATGTACAGCAGTAAATAGTAATTGTTTTAATTATCACAATATGATTATACAAAAATAAAAACAATTCATTTGTTATAAGTATCCCTTTAAGCAAACATGTTAACACAAGATGTTGTTCCTTAAGTGTTCTTTTGAAAAAGATAATATTCTATTTACAATTTAATTCAGAATTAAAGGTTTAAATGTTTAGAAAATGCTATTTTGTTTGAAGAAACGAGTGGATGAGTGGATTCATATGAAACTGTTTTTTATTGTGTTTGCAGTGAGATTGATAAGAGTCTGGAACACATGAATGTTCTGCGGAAAGACGAGTGTATCGTGGAGGGCAAACTGAAGAAGTGAGAATCCTTAAACACACAAACACCAGACTGTAATATATGAGCAACATTCAATATTTATATATAAAGCTTTAATATATGAGACTTCTTGCTTAGAAAACAATGGCAATGATAATATTATAAGTAAAACTTTATTAAACCGTTTTCGATCATCAGAATAAAGTTTTTCCATCAAGTAATGTAAAGTTAGTTGTCCTAACTGTAGACTAGTAGCATTTATCAAGCAATGTAACAAGAATATAAAATGTTTACAGTAACCTAATAACAGCTCATCCAATCAGAATTTAGATTGTGAACTATTATGTAACACTATTATGAAACAGCTCACTTGGTTTTGAAACACGGTATGTTGATTGTAACATCCAAACCACCAAACCGTTCTGTGTGTGTGGCTTCAAACAGAATGAAAACAATCTATGCTAAGCGCACTGGAAAACGTGAAACAATCACTGGAGGGGAGGAGCCTCAGGCTGCAGGCGGCTCCGCTATTGGTCAGAAGCGCAAGAGGAAGGCTGGGGACAGTGATGATGATGATGATGAAGATGAGGACAGTGACGATGCAGGGGATGATGATGAGGAAGAGGAGGAGGAAGAGACCAAGAAGGGCAAGAAGGTGGAGACCTGTGATGAGGTAAAAGCAGTTTATTTTAGATACTATTGACATGTTAATCACAACTAGTAGATCACACATCGCTGTAATGTGTACGTGTTTGTGTGTGTTCAGGATGAGGGAGATCCAGCCACCAGTGTTGAAGAGCTGGAGAAACAGATAGAGAAGTTATCAAAGGTGAGACAAGCACTATAATTTAATATACAGACACACACAACATACATACAACACACACTCATCTGTGCATTCTTCTGTGTGTGTGAGCACAGCAGCAGAACCTGATCCGTCGGAAGCTCTTTGAGTCGTCTCATGCTCTGAGGTCCATGTCGTACGGGCAGGACCGATACCGCCGCAGATACTGGGTCCTGCCACAGTGTGGGGGGGTTTACATAGAGGGGCTGGAGAGTGGAGAAGGTGAGTCACCCATTCTAACATATAGAGTTCCAAGCATTTCTCCAGTGCTTTGTGTTATTGTGTATTGATGAATCTCACATTGGAAAAGAGTGTCTGTGCTATTTCTCCTACCAAACCAAGTGGCAATGATTTTTAAGTATGCCTTAAAGGTGCTGTAAGTTTCTGTAGAATGGTTGTATTAAACATCCCTATTAACTGACAGACATCACTGATATAGGTGTCTGAAAATGTCACATGTCACCATGACACAGAGTGTAGTAGTGTACACTTAACTGTTGTGCAAACAAAATGTGGCCCTAGGCCATGGTAAGATTTTTGTTTAGTCAATCATTTATAGAAAGCAGGAAGCTAAGAGTGTCAGTTTGTCAGTTGTTTGCTTGTCATGCAATAGCCATTTTTTTGCTACCCTTACTTTTGACAGTCAATGTACCATAAAAGATCAGACTGAGACTGTTGGGGTTTGCTGTTTATTTTTTACCTGTGGGATTAACTCAGTGTAGTCAAATACACTGGTGCAATTGTAGGGTTGGGTTTTGAAGATAGGAGGCATGTGTAACACATAAGTCACCTGCTAAGGGTACAAATTCTTCCTCTATAGACTGCTGACATGCCCACAAATACACTATTACTTCTCACACTTTAATCTGTTCTGCAGGTATGGAAGAGCTGGAGAAAGAGCAAGAACGATTTAGGAACTTTCAAGCCATGCAGGTCAAAGAAGAGCCTCAGGAGGAAGTTCCACAGCATCATCAGCAGGAGGAGATCCCAGTTCCTGTGAAGGAGGAGGTAAAACAGGAGGAAAAGCCTGTGGATCCTGATCAGGAAATAAATAAAGAGGTTTGCACCTCCCCACTAAAAGAACTTCAGGGAACAGAGGCTGTGACTACGCCCCCTCAGCTACCAGAGCTCCACCCCTCACTGAGCCCCTCATGCCCGGAACTGCCTCAAACACCTGCTGGGGTCAAGGGGCTCTGCCACACCCACAATGGCTGCCCAGCAACTGTCGCCACAGAAACAACATCAGCATCATCCCTAGCTCACTCTCCAACTACCTCCAAGCTGACAGAAGCCAGCAGCCCAGGCCCAGACCACTTAATCCCTCCTCCTCTGCAGCTGGGCATCGCTACGCATGTTCTGCAGCCGCAGCAGCTGGCACAAGCTCAGCTGCTGCCCAACGACCAGCTGCTCAGGGCCCTCAGCGAGCACAGTGGCCACTGGTTCAGCCTGCTGCCACGCTCGCCCTGTGACGAAACCTCCCTCACCCAATCCTCACCCCACAACAGCACCTCCAGCACTCGCCCCAAAACTCCTCCGCCACCATCTACCTCCTCTCCACACCATCACCTGCTTCCTCTCTCAGCATCCGTAAGCCCTCTCAACCCCTCACCCGCTGGGATCAGTAACCTCAGCATGCAGGTAAATACTCTTCCTAATCTGTGCTGCTTCATCAGTAGATCTTTAACATTAAACACCATGTCCAATATGATCAAGTAAAAAAATGTCATATTTTTATATTGTTCATATTGTTGCTTTTTTGTCCTAACCAAGTTTTTGTTGAGCTGTTTTTGGGTAATTTCTGAGCTGTTCTCTTAATGTTCCTCCAGGTGAAGCCAGGTGGAGCTCTCATGGGTTTATCCATGTGCAGTTGGTCCGGTGGGATCATCAGTTCTAATCTACCCCTGTGCAGCAGCCCCCTGCACATGTACCCCTCAATGGAGGGCAGTGCCAGCCCCCTCCTGGCTCCCAGCGTCTCAACCAGCAAAAGCGGCTCTCCCGTCCCCACTGGAGAGAAACTCAATTCTGCTCCATCTCCCATGGCGCTGGACCTTCCCAGAAATCACGACCATCCAGAACCTCTGCCCATACCAGAGGGTAAGCGCAAATGAATGCACTCCCTTTAGTATCACTTAATCTTGTTACCCATAATTCATAGCAAATAGATGTTGTTTCAGTCTGGAGTGTTGTTGATGGTAATGCTAATGTTGGCAGACAAGCTGTTGGGTTGGTGGAAGGTGACAGACATGGAGGAGCTGAAAGCTCTTCTGAACGCTCTTCACAGCAGAGGCATCCGGGAGAGAGCCCTGCAGAAACAGCTGCAGAAATCCATGGAGCTCATCGCACAGACCTGTAACAAGAACAAAGAGGGTGAGTAAAGACACAGTGCATTTTTATCTTAAGGATTTAGCCATGAAAACTGAGAAACCTAAGACGTGTCATGGCTGCCAAACATAAAGTTGATTTGACACACATTTTTCGACATTTTCAAAGTTTGTTTGGTTCCCTGTGTTGGTTTCAATATATTCACACAATAATCCCACAGCTGGGCTTGAGCTAATCAGAAAATGATGGGAAAGAAGTTTTTAACAGGAAAGCTTTTCTAAATCAAATCCAGATGGGACTCTTACCAAAACTGAAGTCATTTGCATGAAAGTAATTATCATTGAAGCTCAACAAGTGACGAAAGAAGTCGAGTGAAACAAATGGCACTAATATTACTGAAAAACAGCTTTATGACAATTTATATTGTTTCTTTCTTTGACTTGCATTTTGCTGTTAGACACTTTAGAAAGAATTTAATCATAGCTGAATAGCATGTCGTTTAAGAGACCAAAATAAAATGTATTGCTTCTGATATCTGTTGCTTCTAAAATCTGTTGCTTCTGAAATCTTATATTAAGAAGAAATAAATGAAAATAAATGAGATTAGACATGGTTATTTATTTCATTGATTGACAGCCATACATATTCATGAAAGCCCTTGGAAACGCTGTTTAACAGACTCTGTAACACTCAGAGCCTGTGATCTCTCCTGGGTGCTCATGACTGGTTTGTTTTTTATTTGCAGTGTCAGTGATGGAGGTCTCAGAGCTCGACGAGGGCCAGGTTTCCGTGGAGACGCTGCAGGAGTGGTGTGTGGAGGAACAAGCCATGGAGACTGACATCGCTCTGCTGCAACAGGTGGAGGAACTGGAGCGCAAGGTGACCTCCGCCAGCCTGCAGGTCAAAGTGAGTGTGTGACCATATTATTCATACCTAGATCAAATCATCAGTTTGTCCTGTTTAACATTTCCCACAATCCCTTGCTTCAGGGCTGGGCATATCCAGAGCCACAATCCGAAAGAGAAGATCTGGTCTATTATGAGCACAAGCCCATTCCCAAGCCCCGCCCAGGGGAGGAGTCCCAGGAGGAGCGAAGCTCAGACAAGGGCCTGATCCGTCGTCTTGACAACCCGCTGGACATCGCAGTGACGCGATTGGCAGATCTGGAGCGCCACATCGAGAGAAGGTACCTGCGGAGCCCCTTAGGGACCACCATCCAGATCAAACTGGATAATGTGGGTACAGTCACTGTTCCCGCACCTGCTCCATCCACTAGCGCTGGAGGGGAAGGGTAGGTCATCCAGACTGGCAGCCTTCGTCTCTGCACCTCCTCATCCTCTCCCTCCCCCTCTCTCTGCTGGCTGGGGCTACTCTGCTCGTTCGTCCATGCGTTCTCACCCTGGCTCCAGTTTCGGGTTTTGGTTCTTGCTCTTTATTTTCATTTCCCCCCTGTTCCCCTGCCTGCACCCTCCTTGTTTTTGGCTGCATGGTTTTAATCGGCAGTGTGCAGACCTTATTTTCCTTCAAAAGTGGTGATTTTATTTTTTTCAAACGATTTCAAAGTTTGAAAACTCAGAAACTTCAGATGTTTTCTAATATTTCTCAATGCATGACACACTACGGCATTCTGTGCTCTGCGTCTTCATGTTTATAGGTGTGACATCATGCCACAAAAGTGTTTGACACTATTTAGGCTTTGTGTGTATCTGTGTGTGTGCTGTATGTATGTGCTAATGAAATTCAGCTACTCAGCTGCTAGACAGTGTTTGGGATATTTTCTCCAGTCATCCATACAGCATTGAACCAGACTGTCCACTGATCTGTGTGTGTGTGTGCTAACAGGGGAGAGGAAGAGATCGCTCCTGGTATGAAGCTGTGGAGGAAGGCCCTGGCTGAGGTACGCAGCTCCTCTCAGCTGGCCATGTGTCTACAGCAGCTGCAGAAATCCATCGCCTGGGAGAGATCCATCATGAAAGTGGTGAGTGATGTCATACAGCGACCACAAGCTCCACCCACCTGTTAAAAAGTCACCTACCTTTCTTTTAATGTTTATTTCAGATATTCACAAGTTTACACCATAATAGTTTAAACACATTTATTATAGTTATTATGTTTAACATGCATTTCACTTATCATACATTCACATGTAAAGTCTGGGTCTGGTACAAGGCTAAAATTATAAAATCAAAACTAGCAAAAATGATATTCAAATAAAAGTGCTCGCCATTTGAAAAAACACCACTGAGCTCAAATTCCAGTTTTATAATGTGTGTGTGTTTTCAGTACTGTCAGATGTGCAGAAAAGGCGATAATGAAGACCTGCTTCTCCTGTGTGACGGCTGTGATAAGGGTTGTCACACCTATTGCCACAAACCCAAAATCACCAACATCCCTGAGGGAGACTGGTACTGCCCTGCCTGCATCTCCAAGGTAACCGCCTCCAGCTCACATTAACATAGTTTGCTAAATTTCCCAATAAAATAGTTCACAATAATTTGATAAAAGGCCTCGACCAAACCTGCAGCCCATAAATAGATGCATTTCTAAAATTTTAGTTTTTGCTTTTCCACTGTCAGGCAAGTGGTCAGTCACCTAAAGCTAAAAAGCAACAGAATCGCGCAGCACCAGCCAGTGGAGGAAAGAAGGCGACAGAAGCTGCCAAGAAAAGCAAGAAGCAAACAGAGCCAGGTGAGGAAGAGGCAGCCACCACCAGCAGCAACAACAGCACCCCAAAGAAAGCAGCCACTCCCTCCACCCAGACCAAGAAGAACACCTCCACCCCACCCGCAGCCAAACCAGACAGCCCCACCTGCGTGAAGAGAGCCAAGACAGCCAGAGACAACAACCGGGACCTGGGCCTCTGCAGGTGCCACCAGCTGTCTGACGGTGTTTGTTTTCTGTGTAGTGTTTGTTTGATGTGGTATTAACGTACTTGTGTTTGTTCTCAGGATTCTATTGGCTGAACTGGAACGCCATCAGGACGCTTGGCCTTTCCTCACACCCGTCAACCTCAAATCTGTCCCGGGCTACAAAAAAGTCATTAAGAAGCCCATGGACTTTTCCACCATTCGCGAAAAACTCGTCAGCAGCCAGTAAGTGTCTTTCTATGCTTTAAAATATTCAGCCAAAACTATTTAGTTTGTCATTTCAATGGCCTAATGACCTTTGAAGGACAACAAAAGATGCAATTTTTAAAAATGTGCAGGTTACTTATTTCCATGCAGTTACAGTGAATAGGGACTGGAGCTTTTATGGTTTAAAAAGGATGCATATGTTTTGAGGTGAATTGCCTCATTTAACATTAAGACGAGGAAACAGATGGAAAGTCTTTGTTGGGGGACTAACTGAATTTGTCCTCGGTACTCTTCAGGTATCAGAATCTGGAAACGTTCATCATCGACGTCAATCTGGTGTTCGACAACTGCGAGAAGTTCAACGAGGACAACTCGGACATCGGCCGGGCCGGGCACAACATGAGGAAGTTCTTTGAGAAGAGGTGGACTGAGCTTCTGAAGCAGACTAACTGAGCTGCTCGGAGCTTCATGGTATTGGATTTCCACTGGCTGTCATTTCAACCCTCTGACCGGGGCTCAGAACCACCTCCAGAACCAGAGGGGTCACAGCCACCCTGAGGACTGACCAATCCCACACCCCACACCCAAAGAGACACAAGACAAGAGGGTGTCTTTGTGCAATACCATTTCCTTCGAGAAAAGAGAAATCGCACTGAAGTTTCATCCATCAGAGCTGTACTAAGGAGAAAATTCCCTTTCCACTACTTGTAAATAATGTTTTTGTTTTCTTTTTACGTTATCGGTAATATTATAGTGAATGTATTTAATTTTTTAAATGATTATTTATGACTAAATAAAAGAAAGGTCCACTCTTCATTTTCTATGAAAAGGAAGAAATAGCAAAACTGCTTTAAATCAAATGGAATGTTTATTTGTTTGTGTTTTCCTCTCCAAATATGAAACAAAGCCAAGAAAAAAAAGAAACTGTTTACACTGTTCTGTGCCATGTGGCATCAGAGTATTCAACCCTCTGAAAATGAACTAACTGTATCACTGTACACGCAAAGAGCAGGAGGCCCTGGTGTACATCCTGTCTATATATTGAGTCTGGTTTGGAATGATGTGTACATATTGTTTCAGACATTGAATATTGTTTATGCCTTAGAACGATTGTAGCAATTAATTTTAGTCTTAAAGTGATTAATAATATACATTTATTGTTTGTACAGTATATACATATCCTCTACAAAACACTGTGGTCTCCTTAATCTTAGTAGTGCCTGCCCTTCAGAACAGGGTATAGGGAAAATCAATTTGTTTCGTTTCGTTTTTTCCCCATTTTGTAACGTTATTGTTTTCTTAAAACCCATCAAGGCCTCCACTCAAAGGCATACTGTACGAAACTCATGTCTGAACCCATATGAAAAGTTCTTCAGTATCCCGGCCCCAGAGATGGACAGCGGGCGTTCAGTGACCACGCGTGCATCGCGGCCACTGGAGGCAGCTAGAACCGAGTTTTTTGTACCTGCGTCAGAGTACTTGAAGTTATTTTATTTAAAGATATTGTGGGAAACAAATGGTAGCTTTCTTTTTGTAGGAGCATTATTTTTCACTAGTGGGTGTGTACGCGAGTGTGCGAGCGTGAGCGCGCGTTTGTGCGAGTGTATGTTTGGCACGAACCTATTAAAAGGATGTTTTTAAATCCACACAGTGTCTGATGAGTTTTTATTTCTTATAGTTTTGATAAATTGTGCGTGAGTGCTGTAAAACTGAATACTACTTTATGGATTAGTTTTATGGTAAAAATACTTTAATAAATCTTAAATATTTAACCACTACCATTCAAATGTCATGTAACTACAGAATAAGCTTTAGCTGAATTTTAAGTTTAAATGTGTCAGGATACTGGTTTCAGTTGTCTGGTGTGTTTTAGGAAGCATTTAAATAAAAAAAGAGAAATCTGTCAGTTGATTTTATTAGTTTTAAGTAAAATTCGTGCTTTGAAATAATACATGTGGAAACTGTCAATGATGATTGACTTTTGTTTTATATATATATATATTCATTATTACCCAAACCTTTGCGCTGCTAACGCAATGCGCTACCAGTTGAGCTACAGGACCGCTATACTGTTAGTTATACGCATATAATACAGCATAAATATTGTAGCATCACAAATATATTCAGTAATGATTAAATTACAATGTTAGTTAAGAAGTACAAAAGTACAATAACTGGTTACGACATATGAACAAAGTGACGTAAACTTCACAGTCCACAATAAACAAAACACACGTGGTCGGTCCCGAAGGTCACGTGACTGAACCAGGAAGCGAAGACGGGAGGTACGTCACGTCTTCACGCTCCGCTCGCATTATAACAATATAGGAGCATATATGTAAGGTATGCTTAAATACAGCACTATTATTACATGTAATATAACCGATACTGTAATAAAACTGTATTGGCGTGATCTTAGATTTCTCTAAATAACGCTTTTGCAACAGTGCACCATTGTCCCGATTAAAATGAGTATTATTACGTTTAAAGTATATCGAGTGTTTATAATGTATAAACATTGTGTCTAACACTGCTAGCTTTGAAAGAAAAGTATCTGAAAGTTCCTTTATGGTATATTATACACTTCCTCTTTCTTGATTCTTCAAGGGATCAGATATACAGCCATAAACATGGTGTCTCTGATCTGCACCCTACAAAGTCACCGGGATGATGTGAACGGCTGCGCGTTCTCCGGTTCTCTGCTGGCCACCTGCTCCGCTGATAAAACCATCTGCGTCTATTCCACCCGAGACTTCAGCGAGCTGCCCTTCTCCCCGCTGTCCGGGCACGGGTACGGGGTTCACTGCTGCAGGTTTAGCCCCTGCGGTCAGTTCCTGGCCTCCTGCTCTACCGATGCCACCACCGTGGTGTGGGCGATGGACACCGGGGAAATCGAGGCTGTCCTGGAGCATCCCGGCAGGAGCCCCGTCAGGGTCTGCGCCTTTTCCCCCGATTCGTCTTATCTGGTGTCTGGAGGGTCAGATGGGACCATCGCATTGTGGGATTTTACCACCAGGACGCTGCGCAAGTATAAAACACCAGCATATATGAACTTACATAAGAAAAACTTGTAGGTATTGTATACATACGTCTTGTCACAGTGTACTTCAGTTTGAAGTAAGTGCACTTAACTTATATTTCTGCACGTAACCCAAATATAAGTGTGACCTGTAAAGTTATATATATTGTATGTATACTGTAGGGATGTATTATATAATGGTGTCGTATAAATTAAATTCTTTTTATTTGTTATGCATACGAACTGATCTCAGAACTGCCTGATTGACTTGCATGTATACTGATGTGCAGGACTTGTGCAGTGTGTGACACCAGTATTATTCATAAGAACTGATCTCAGAACTGCCTGTTTGACCTGCATGTGTTCTGTTGTGCAGGACCGGTGCAGTGTGTGACACCAGTATAGTGGCCTGTTCCTTCACTCCATGTGGGCAGCTGTTTGTCACTGGATCCACATACGGAGATCTGAGGCTGTGGGATCTGAACATGAATCATCTTCATGCGGAGAAGAACGCTCATGATCTCGGGGTCTCCTGCTGTCAGTTTGCCCCCCATATAATGAAGGGTATGAATAACTAACTTTCCTCACACTGTATCACTGAAACACTGAGAAATACGGTCTAATAAGGTTTCAAATTAGGTTCTTAAATAACCAATAAAGCAGGAGATGCGCTAATATAGTTCTAAAGCTAAAGTGCATATTTGGGAAAAAGCTTTAATACAATGATTATCAATTGTTCATGAATATAACAATCATAATTGTTTATAAAATGTTAATAAGGTTCTGTAATTTCACTTTAAAATACATATATAAATACATACGCAATAATAGACCGTTGCTATGCAACGTAAACCGTGATACCCAACAGGTGCTGTGCAGTGATACGGTGAACAGGTGTTTTGCATCAGAGCTGTTACTATGTCATTAACTATCATAGCTGGATTTCTGCTGTATAAACACCCTCACTGCACATGCCTGTGGTAACCACACACACTGTAAAACATCTTTAACACTGTTCTGTTCTTAACTTCAGTTTTATCTCTTTCCATTTATCCATTTATCATCTTATCTATAAATTCTTCTGTTAGTTGAAGCAGTGAGATGTTATAGACTCTGAAACAGGCTGCAGGATGCTGCTGGAGTTTAGAGGCCACACTTTACTGCTCTTGTTTTAGTTACTGTAACACCTTTAAATTGAACTTGGAAATAAGAATCTCTTGTGCTGCTTTAAATGAAATTGAATGCAAATGTGAATGTGTGCTTCACAGATCCAGTCTGTGTTCAGTTTCGTCTGGCATCATGTGGACAGGACAGTTTGCTGAAGATATGGATCATCTCTCGTGTGTCTTCTGCAGGTATCAGCAGAATGTGATGCTGTTCGGTCTGCTTCAGTGTGTGTGTGTGTGTGTGTGTGGTTATGGATAAAATATACCGTTTGTACAGTATTATCCTTTTGGAGAGCCCCATACAAACAAGGAGACGTGTGTGTATTATTATAGGTTTATACAATTCCATGGCAACAAATTTGTGAGGCTCATAAATCATTCAAATCATTTTTTTAAAATCTAATGCCATGAATGTTTCTGTGAGAGTTTAGAGCTTTAGAGGAACTTAGGTTGGGGTTGTGGTGGGGTGGAGGATTTAATTTAACTATAAAACCATGTTGTAAAATGTATGGCTTTACCCCACTTATATTATGCATGAGATTAATGGTGTGTGTGTTTAGTGGACGTGTGTGAGATTAATGTTGTGTTTCAGTGTGTGTGTGAGATTAATGTTATGTTGTAGTGTGTGTGTGTGTGTCACTGATAGTGTGTGTTTCCGTGTGTGTCACTGATGGTGTGTGTCTCAGTGTGTGTGAGATTAATGTTGTGTTGTAGTGTGTGTGTGTGTGTCACTGATAGTGTGTGTTTCCGTGTGTGTCACTGATGGTGTGTGTCTCAGTGTGTGTGAGATTAATGTTGTGTTGTAGTGTATTTGTGTGTGTGTGTCACTGATGTTGTGTGTTTCAGTGTGTGTGTGTGTGTGTGTGTGTGTGAGATTAATGTTGTGTTGTAGTGTGTGTGTGTCACTGAT
>JBAJNP010000066.1:67717-98157 GCA_036877545.1 Yasuhikotakia modesta | reverse complement strand
TAATGTTGTAGTGTGTGTGTATGTGTGTCACTGATGGTGTGTGTTTCAGTGTGTGTGAGATTAATGTTGTGTTGTAGTGTGTGTCACTGATGGTATGTGTTTCAGTGTGTGTGTGTGTGTGTGAGTGAGATTAATGTTGTTGTTAATGTTGTAGTATGTGTGTGTGTCACTGATGGTGTGTGTTTCAGTGTGTGTGTGTGAGTGTGTGTGAGTGAGATTAATGTTGTTGTTAATGTTGTAGTATGTGTGTGTGTCACTGATGGTGTGTGTTTCAGTGTGTGTGTGTGTGAGATTAATGTTGTGTTTCAGTGTGTGTGTGTGTGAGATTAATGTTGTGTTGTAGTGTGTATGTGTCACTGATGGTGTGTGTTTCAGTGTGTGTGTGTGTGTGTGTGTGAGATTAATGTTGTGTTGTAGTGTGTGTCACTGATGGTGTGTGCTGGTCCGCAGGTGTTAAGATGCAGCTCGCTCACACTCTGACGGGTCAGTCTGCTCCAGTTCTGTCATGTGATTTTTCTGCTGATGGACTGATGCTAGTGTCAGGGTCAGTGAAACACACACACACACACACACACACAGGTATGAAAACTCACCAACACTGATTCATTTCAGCTCAGATTTAATGCTTCTGAAACTGAGCTTTTACTGATTTAAGAGTTAGTTGATGATATTTATTGTGACTTAAAGACCATTAGGGAGACTGAAATCCATTTATTATGCTTTACAGCCTTGGGATATGAGAGAGCATCTGATTTTCACACTGAAATATTCTGAGCTCTTTTTGACAGGAATATTTAAAGGGATAATCCGCCTTAAAAATGAAAATCCTGACATTTACTTGAATCACTGTAAGAAAGACTCTCTAGGTAGCTGTGGTCACCGTTCATTTTACTGTATAAAAAAGCTGGTTGCACTTTTCACTAGTTCACTGTCATTTTCATTAATGAAATACTCAAAAAAAAAGTTTATAAATTGAATCTTGTTGCTGATTGAACAAAATTCATTTGTATTAAGGAAGGTACACAGAACTTGACTTGACTCTCCTGTTGTAATATTTGTCTAATATGATGTTATTATCTATTGTATGAACTCAGCCGTCTTGCCCTGCAGTTCCTTTATTCTCCACTAGATGGGGTTCTGAAATCACACACACAGGAAATGTTACAGTAAACTGGTTATAAGCACTGGTTATAAATTATGTTTACTAAGAAGTGTCGCTGTGGATCTTAAGGAAGAGGATTTTCACAGTTATTCTATTCAGTATATTTTGATTTGTAGTTTAGTGTCAGTCAAGTAGAAATAAATAAGGACATGTTATGAAAATTAGATTCTTAGAATCTGTGAACCCTAGATGAGCTCTGCCTTGGTTTTATATGAGCAAAAACAAACATGGCTGCTCTGACGAAGGTTTATATCCAGCATGTGTCGGCAGACAGACTGGTCCAGCTTCACTGCTCATGAGGGGCTACAGAGGGTCGCCTGATTCATTCATTTTAAATGTCACTGTCTCTTTTCTCACAGATCTGTGGATAAAACCGTGACGGTGTATCATGCTGTGAGTCCCATTCATATTCATCATATATTGTGCCAATAAAATAAAGGATGATTGACAGCTCACCCCGCTTGGAAGCCATTAGCATAACCTTCTATGTTTATACGTTTATAATAAGAATGATTTCTGCTTTGCAGAATGAAGGGGTCTTACTTTACACACTTCACCAGCATGACAGGTGAGTTCCAGGCCTGCTGTTGTATAGAACAGGTCTTTTCTCTCAGTGTAAGAAACTGAGGGTCTTGCGTTCTGTCGGGCAGGTATGTGACCGCTTGCGCTTTCTCCCCCACGGCTCCCATCATCGCAACCGGCTCCATGGACAAGACAGTGAACATCTGGAGGGTGGAGAATGGTGGCGGTGCTGAGGGTGGGTTCCTAAAAAACTCATTTTAAAAACCTAACGGTGAAGTGTTTTTCTGACCAATCACAGACAAAGATAAAACTATTCCCTTGTCTGTGATTGGTCAGAAAAACAGACAGTTCTGCCCCAAACTTACTTGATTGGTTGAGCTGATGTTGGTGTGCCAGACTGCTCCAGACACTAAAACAAACAGAGTAATGTTTGTAGCATCACAGTATTTACACTTTCCGTGGAATTTGGCTTAGCAATGGCTTACTTGTGTTTGCACATTTAGCTGTGATGAGAAAATATTATAACATCATTACACACTTCAACTTTAAAACTGATCTATTATTATGATTTCTAAAAGTCAAAGTAACAGAAACCATATGCACTGCTACAATAAAATGCTGTTTTATTTATTTAAGTGATGGGAAAAATCTCTCTCTCTCTCTCTACTTTATTTTCCACTGATTTGATTCCTGAAACTGAAGGCAAATCTTTTCCTGGTGAGTGTGTTTGTTTTACAGTTTAAAGAGACAATTCACCCCAAAACTTTATTTACTCTCATTTATTACCTTCCAAAATACATTTTTTTAACCTCACATTTTTCACAACATGACTGTTAGTAAATAATTTTCCTTTTTGATGAATTGTCTCTTTCAGGTTGTGTTTACAGCACAACATATTAAACATACCGAGTTATATGTTGTTATATTTGCCATGTTTGTTTTCTCAGATGAAGCTGCTTCAGTTTCAAGACAGGAAGGTAGGAGCAACCAGACCTAAAACTGTTAAATAAAAACATCATTTACAAATGATTTACATCCCCTTCCTTCAAAAGAAATAGTTTAATTTAGCTTAGCTGGTAAAACATGATGCTAGAATTCACAGATGTATAAAACACATGCATACGGAATGTGCTGTACAGGAAGTTTTAGATAAAACCGTGTTGCATACATAAATGTAACTTCAGAAAAAACATGTTTCTCTCTCCGCTGAGAGCTCTGCATGTTATATTGTGTGTCTGCACATGCACAACCATGTTCAGTAATTGATCGCTGTGGGTCGAGGACACGAGAGAGATCTAGTACTAGACAGAATACACAAAAAGCAAAGTGAATGAGATGTGCACTCTCTCTCGCTCTCTCTCTCTCTCTCTCTCACTCTCGTCCTTCAGCTTCTCTAGGGTTATGAATCATAGTTGCAGCCTTGAGTTTAAACACACAGTGCAGTTTGAGCTCTAGTGAGCTTTACATACTCAGCTGGTTCAACTGCACGTGTGTGGAAACGACAGAGCAGAGATCTTCCTCATGAATGCCAATATAATGCTGCAAATACGCATCGGGAAAACATGTAGTGCTTGTGATCCAACTGCATCCTGGACAGATACGTGTTGTTTAACATTCTCATGTTTAATGCATTAGTTAAAGCTGTTGAATTTACAGTTTCATTAAGCATTCACTGGTTAGATCAGGGCTACAGTTAACCATTAGCAAACTAGCAGGATTTTTTTCAGAGTAGCAAGTTATATCAGTTTAGCACCAAACGTCCTGTTGCTCTCTCTCAGGCAGGAAGTTGCGGGGTCACTCCAGACTGATGGTGAGCGAATGGTCTGAAGAGGACGTGTTGGCATGGTTACGGGAGGAGGGGCTGGAGGCCGTGATTGACGCGTTTAAAACCAATAACATTGACGGAGAGGAGCTGCTCTCGCTCACCAAGGAAACCCTGAGCTCTGAGCTGCACATTGGTATGAGCGGAGCACAACACTCCATATCTGTATTCATAGCACATCCCTCCCTGTCTCTGTGTCTGCTGGTGGAAATCCACATTTGAGCAGAGCAGGTACTGCAGAAAGTTAACTAGTAAATATGACCTCAACCAGCCGCCATGTCATGGGTGGTTATATAATGATGAGATGGATTTTGTGCCCCTTATACATTACCTAACAGGAAAGCTTGATTAAGTGATGTTTTTTGGAAAAACGATGGGAAGAACGAGCCAAAATAAGACCTAATCCTAGAGATTGTGGCTAATGTAAACATGGGATTTGGTGTGTGTTATGTAAAGCCCTTGTAGAGTTTGTGTGCTTTAAAGCTGATTATTTTTGCTTCTGTTCGGCAGCTATTTACATAAGAAATCTCAGTTCTGAGAAATAAACCATAAAACACAACCCAAAAACATGCCAGGAGAGTGAATTCACTCTGTATTTCATGTAGTGACAAACCTGATCAGATTTTGATCTGATTATTTTGCTGACCAATGTGAAACCAGTCCAGTTTAGCAGTCATGGTTTAAAGAAGATGGTGTATAAATAGAGATATAGGTTCAGATGTGCTCCAGCCATAGGGATGTTTTATACCTAATGCATTAGCTAATAGCAGTTGTGCTTATATTAGTATAACAGCACTGTTGACCAGAGGTCTACAGTGTCTACACAACTGCATTGGTCTCTTCTCAGGTAAGATGTGGTTGTGGTGTTAAAATACTGTGTTTCTCAGAGTCTCTGGGCTTACGGAGTAAAGTCATGAAGAAGATCGAGGAGTTGAAGGTGTCTCCTGTGTGTAACGGCACTCCTGACGAGTACCTCTGTCCAATCACGCGTGAGATCATGAAGGACCCGGTGATCGCTGCAGGTGAGAGCGGTGGGCTGCCAGTCAGTAGGTTTGAGAGACCCTCAAGTCTCATTTCCTTTATACCTGCTGCTTAATTGAGACATAAACACCCGCTGAGCTATATATGACGGCAGCGTCAGACCAGCAGGTCTGTGGTTTCTTGCCAGTTAATGTTATTTGGTTTACATAAGCAGATCTGTGGCAGATTTTCGTCAGTATAAGAGCTAACGTTTAATCCATCGTTTGGGGTCTGCAGATGGTTACTCATATGAACGGGAGGCTATTGAAAGTTGGATCAACACAAAGAGCCGCACCAGCCCCATGACCAACCTGCCCCTGCAGACCACCCTTCTGACGCCCAACCGCACCCTCAAAATGGCCATTTTTCGCTGTACCACCAGCCAGTGAACACCAACCTATCTTTGTTAGAGAAACATAATGGTACTGACCCCAGATCAGTAAGACTGGAGGTCACTTCACTGAGACCTGTGTATCTGCTATGACCCCTGATCAGCATTCTTACTGCATCATCTAAGCTAGAAGTTTAAGACTGTTCTGTGGCTGATTTGAGATCAGTTGAGTTTTAGGCTTGCATGCTAGATATTCCGCACTTTAAACAGATAAAGAAAAATCAATTTAGTCTTAATATTGTGAGAAGTGTTTTATTTAGACAAGATTATTAGATGAAAATGATTCCAGCTACTGTCACAGATTGAGTCGAGTGGCCTTAAGCAGCACAATAAATGTTTATCTTTCCCTTTCTGTAAGCAGGGGCAAGTTTGCTGGTGTAATTATACTGTTTCTCACACATTATTATGATTGTTGTGTTACTTAGCCACTTACAGTACAAGTACAGTAGAGGTAACGTTTGACAAGTTATTTTTTCAGATGAGCTTTGACGTTAAGTTGTGCCCTGCTAATAGCGTTTCTTTATCAATTAATTACGCTCATATATTACAATACTTTATGTAATTGTAATACTGTAAAATACAGTAGCTTTAAACATTCTATGCATCTTGTATAATTTGTAACTAGATGCATTTACAGCTAATTCTCCACACGCATTTCATGAACTTACTATATACCTCATGGAAAATTTCTACATTAACTTTTAGAAATTAAAGCAAAACTTAAAGTCGTTCCCTCTTTTATGAATACTTCCAACCTTATTCTATACGAGCCGCTGGATGTTTTGAAAAACATGCTGTGAGAGTAAAAGCCATTGAGCAGTTAAGCTATAAACCATTTTACACTGTGCTGTGTTAGCATGAGATTAATTAGGGTGTTTGTTAAAGAAGGATCACTATTATTAATGCTCATAAGCTGTACATATTAAACTATGGGGTATAATCAGTTCCACCCCTGTTGTATTGCACAATAAATCACGTCTCATAAGCAGTGGGGTCTTATTACTTGTCTTAATGATCAGAATTTATTTCTGCATGGTGATGCCAATCAAAGCCCATAGATGTAAAGAAACACAGATGTGCGTTTACAACTACCAGCATGGCACATTTAAGGCTGCATGGCAACACCATAGAAACAATCTACAATATTCTGGCAACATTAATTCTACTGGCTAAAACTGGCTTCAACTACAACTATTCAATGTAGTTTTTTTTAATAACTGGAAAAAATATTTACCAATCCAAATGGTATGTAATAAACTACAATATCTGAAGTCTTATAGTTGGGTTTTATTGTTGTATATGATGCTGAAATATTCAAATACAATACATGACAGCCCTATACATGAAATCAATTGCAGATAATGTACATATGAAATAGCATCTATGTCCTCTTAGAAACCTGAATGCAGTTTAACATATGCATGTAAACCTGAAGTTTCCTTTATACAGTTCATCACAATCATAGTGGTATTTCATAACATACAGCTGTGCAAAAATAACATATAAAATATAAGATTGTTTTAATCAGACAACCAAAGCCATAAATAAATTAGTCCAAACAGTGAGCAGGTAAGGAGAAATTAATGAATCGTTTCCGAACACACATACTCCATTTACACTCCTAACACAGACACACCTGACACACACTCCATTCACACTCCTGACATGCACACACACACACAAGAGATGCATTTAAATACAAACAGGACCAGTCTACAATCCTACTGTATGCAACAGTCATCATTTTTGTAGCGGTCCTACATCCCTATTGAAGCCTAAAGTCAGGTCATGTATCTTAATACATTTGTAAATCATCTGAGTCATATATCTGTTCTCTTTAATTAGTCTATGCAGCATTATGCATTTAAATGTGGGTAATACCTTTTGAAGCTGCAGGTCTAAACAGAGGAGAGTGACAGTCTGTGTGTTACAATATTTGAGGCACACACACACAAACACACATTGTGCTTCAACCTTCCTGGTTCTGTCCTCAGTTATAAAGGGGAAGGTAATTATGAGAGCAGGGTCCACTATATTTAAGTGACATGTCTGTAAATAATTTGTGCTTAACGTACGTCTGCGTTTGGAGCTACACGTTGGATTCAATGAAGGAGCGTTTGGGTTTGATGGAGCTGATCAGTATGGGGTTGTCCCGGGCCAGGCTGGCCTGCTTGTGCTTGGTCTCATTGTAGTGCTGCTGTAGAGGGTTATTGAACTTCTCCTGATGGAACTCTGAGGCGTGTGTGCTGTTAGGTACTGGTTCCTGATAAGCGCTTGTTTTAGGGTACTGGAGGTCACTACTCAGTCCCTGTGCATGCGTGTTCATAACGCCTACATTGTGACCTACAAGCCCTTCTGGAACGAATCCTTGCCAGCCAAAACCGGACATCAGGTTGCCATGGTGACCTTGCTGTTGCTGCTGCTGAAAACGTGCAGTCTTGTCAGTGACACCCATAAAGGGGCGTGGCTTATGGTCAGAGTGCCTAGCGGCACTGTCGGAAGCGTTAGCAACCGAGTTGCGCACACGGCTGTTCTCTGCTAGGTTTCCGCTGGAGGAGCTGGACACTCTAACACTGCTGCTCCGGCAAAACTCCCCCCTGGGCTCAACAGGGCCCTCCGCAGGCAGCGCTTTCTCTGCATGAGCGAACTGACTGCCCCCCTCTCTGGTGCCCCTCTCGCTGCTGTGCTCTGAGCCCAGGTGGCCGATGTCAATACATGGCCCTGCTCGGAGAGAGGTGGGCCGGTGGCGGCTCGGCATGGGGCTGGAACCGGCGCTTTGGGGCGTCCTGCCCTCTGTGTACAGCGAACTGCTGTACTCACGGTTTTTCATGCTTTGAGCCTGCCTGGACGGGAGCCGTCGGTGGGCGGCACGACTGGAAGCGCCGGCAGAGCCGCCCGACTGGGCGTCCGATACAGCAAGACACAGGGAATCAGGCAACGTGCGACTCTGGTGCCAGTTCTCAATCCTCTTCTCCTGCCGCGAGGCTTCTTGCTCACACTTGTCCTCTTCTTCATCCGCCTGCAACATGTTGACGCTGAGGCTGTCCGGACTTTTCTCCAAACTCTCGATGTCGTGTTCGTCATCATCATCATCTTCTTCATCGTCGTCATTGTCATCGCGGTCTTCCTCTTGGTGTGAGGGGTTGGCGTGACAAGCGGGGTGTTTGGAACCCTGACGCTGCAGGTGTTGACACTCTTCCTCCACCCGCGCCAGCAGACGACGAATCTCTCTGTTACTGGGACACAGACGAGCGGCTTCATACAGATCAGCCAGTGCAGCTGCAAATTGCCTGAGGACAGAAACACAGAAAATATTACAAACTGAAGAACTGTTATTGCTTATACATGCATCGTGTTCCTGTAGCTCAAAAGGTTGTGGGTTCGACCTTAGGAAATGCAAGTACTGATAAAATGTACACCTTAAATTCACTGTAAGATACAGTGAATAAATACTTACAAATGAATAAATGTACATGTTAATGTTATACAATAAAGATATAAACTTACAAATATTTTGCACTAAATTTAACATTTAAACTTTAACCATTTATGTTAATTTAAATGGACAACAACAGTGACTGAACACTGAGGCCCTGTTCTTGCTAAACAAACATAAACACTGCAGTTCACACAGAGAACATTGTCTCAGCAGTGGAGGTGGTGTGATATTTGGAGATGTTTTGCCATCACTGAAGAATTTATTCTCTACTCCATACCAGAGATACTCAATGAGAATGATGTCATCAGCGGATCATACAGCAAAGTCACTTTTACATCTTTATGGTTTCAGTTTTTAGATAAAGATATAATTCAGTGCAAAAAAACAGAACATTATGACGTTTTTACATTGCTGTATGCTGTGTCTCAAAAGCTAAAGAGCTGACTCACTGTTTACTGCCTACATGGGCAGCTGTCGGTATAATGTGGTCCTTAACCACAATGAACCCACTGAGCAGACCCACAATGAACCTGCGCCCAGAAGGACTGGAACGCCCATCACTTATGAAGTTAAATCTCCAAAACCTCATCTGCTTGTGTATCAAGTATTTTGGCTAATTGTGTAAACTTTCAGCTACCAAAATAATGTAATACCCCAGTTCTTTTAGCCATAACAGATTCATTCAGCCATGAGACATATTCAGAAAAGTCATGTCACAATGCATTACAGAATTGCCTGACTTACTGCCAATGAATGTTACCTCTAGGTAACTCTAGGTACAAATGGGGTTTTTCAGAAGGCAGCATAATTACTAACATCCATGATGCTTATTGGTTTATGAAAAAAGAAGGGAGATTTGAGATTTCCTACCTGCTGCTCCTCTTGGCTCGGGCGCGAGCATAAAACGCCTCATAGGACTTGGGCTTAAGCTCCAGAGCTTTTGTAGCAAACTCCTCAGCCATGCCAAAGTCCTGCAGAGAGCAGGTGTGAAATGAGAAACAGAGCGAGAGCAAGAGAGAAAGAGAGAAAAGGAAGCGAGAGCAGAAAAAACAAGGAGGACATCAATCAATCTGGAAAAAAACGTTTGATTTATTATATTTAACAGACCCATGAGAGCGTTTAGTGCACTTAAGGTAGAGCGACTGTATTTTGGCATGATCTGTGCAAACAGGGGCTGGTCACGTTTCAACTCTTACCCTCCATTCATGCATGAGTCTGTAATCATGAGACACTTGCTGTTTTGTCCTTCAGATGGAGGTCAGAGTTTCAATGAAGACCAAACTGTCAGCCATAATGATGCACTTTAAATGTTTAATGACGGTAGATCCTATTAAAATTGCCATTAGGAATCACATTTCCAGGATGCCTGTGTAATTTGGAAACATGTACTAAGACACACAGTGACTCTCTCTTTTTATCTCACTCTCACTCAAATAGGATGCTCCCTAATTGCTCTAAGGCCATTTTTATAAACAGCTAGTGAGACTCTTCCTTTGAAGATAAGTGTATATGTGATTGTTTTAAAGTGCCTTTTGCTATTTGTTAAAACACTTTGGGCACTAAAGAGTTTTCTGAGTGAGAACTTTTGCAGTACTTAATTCTAAATTATTGTTGAAGTGTGTACGGACTAAAGGAGTCACTCCAAATTCTATTCAAATGATGGTTGGCTTAGTAACAATACTGATAACAACATTAGGCTATTGTTGCTAAGCAAGTGTGACAACATACATTGGTTTTACGGCGGCAACGGGACAGGTTGAGATAGAGGGAAACCCGGAGCTCCCTAAAAGCCTTGAGGTCGTCCCCGAAACCTTCCCGTGGAAACTTCCTCAGGGCATACTGGTACCGCTGAGCTGCCTCCTTCATCTTCCCTTTCTGAAAAAAGAGCAAGAGAAAGAACGGATGAAGCAAACAAGCATGAGAAGCTCAGCAGGTAGTGCACGGCTGGATCATGGCCGAGTTGTGGACTGATAAAAGTCTTTTTGGATGAACGCATCTGTCAAGTGAAAGTTTACCATGCATAACCTGTGCTATTTGTAGTAAAACAATATACCTCAATACCACAATGATAATGCAACTGTTTTTTACAGAATAAAACATTAAAAAAAAACAGTGGCACATTGGAAAATGGTTGCTGGGGTATTTTCATTGGTTATTCGCCAATGTACAGATTCCCATAGGTCTCTGTGATACTTTGGTAAAGCTTATGTTCCTCCTATGCCAGTCTATAGTATTTATAAATCAACATTGTCTTAGCAAACAATGGAAAACAGATATTGCATTCTACAGTAAAACCAGAGGAAGACTCCTTCAGTCCAGCTCACTGCCTAATATTGTAGAGTCTGACCTTATACAGCATGTTCCCCTCCTCCATGAGTCTCTGCAGAAGAATAATAAGGATGTCGGGTTTGGAGGTGGCCATGGCCCAGGCGGCGTTACCTGCAGAGACAGAGACATCAGTCCTGACAGACGGCACTCGTGTACAGACTCAGAGAATGACTCCTGAAGAATGTACCTGAGCGCTCATAAGGAGACGTTCTGCAGCCTTTAGCAGTTAGACAGACAACAGAACAGGAAGAAAAAATGAGAGAAAGAAAAAGTAAAGAATATGCAAGAAAACAACCAGCGAAAACAGAAATTAAGTGAAGAAATTGAGACTGACGGCTTCACTATTCACCTCACTATTATATTGATGAAACAAGACTTGCAAGGCCATAAGCACAGTATGTTCACAATACAGCACCATCTATTACTTATAATAATTCTACAGTACATAACAGAAGTACAATAATAACAATACATTATGAACTGAAACTTTTCATTTTTTGTATTTTATTTAACAAATGTATTCTGTATGCCACCTGTTCATTAGAAAATAGTTATTTGTATAGCACAGTGCCTTTTAAT
Organism: Yasuhikotakia modesta; assembly: GCA_036877545.1. NCBI lineage: Eukaryota > Metazoa > Chordata > Actinopteri > Cypriniformes > Botiidae > Yasuhikotakia > Yasuhikotakia modesta. The sequence continues at coordinate 86,894 of JBAJNP010000066.1, read as the reverse complement.
ATATAACTTTCAATAAATGTGTTCTTAATCCACAGTCATATTACCAGCATTGCATCAGTCTCACATCTCATGCGCTTCTGTGATGTTGTGACCAATGACTTGTGGGTAAATTTCCATCTCCACTTTCTGTGAGGTGATGTTTTGATGTACCTTTGATGTTTTGTGGCCTTTAAACTGAACATTCATGCACCTTTAGTTTGGAAACTTATGATGACAGAATGTCATTTGAAGTTCACTTTGCAGGGCACCTACGGTTGGTATGAATGCAGCTATTGTTCATTGCGATGATGTAACTACAGTAAAGCCCTACTTGCAATGAATAGGGGGTCAATGTGTATTTTAATAGGAAATAGATCAAAATGAAGCAATTTCACAAGGTCTTTATTCATTGAATGAGTTTTTTGGTTTTATGCTTTTTAATAAGAACCTAACAGCTAAAAATACTTTTTTGCTTGTTCTGCAATATTATTTGCACAGCAAGCAAAAAATTCTAATCATCACGTTGCTTTTTCCAGTGGCTAACTGCACATCTCAGCTAATGCTAATTTAAACGTGGACGTGTGGTTGTTTTTTAGCGGTTGTGGACCTTGCTGCTGTCCAGTGCAGCCTGCATGCCTCGCATACAGAAGAGTAACTGCACCACAACATCATTAACAAACATCTCCACAAAGAGTCTAGCCAACTCATCGCCAACAGCAACCTCAGCCTAGAGACAGCAGCCGTTTCAGATGTAATTAGATGTTTAGGTACTGGAGGGGGAATGGGTTCTCTGAAGGTTTGCACTTAGTGACTTTGGGTAAAAAGCTGAGTGGACTTTGCTATAAAAGTCTCGGCTCAGATGTAGAGTGTGAATGACAGTCTCATACATCACCAGCGTCCTACTTAACTTACACCATCCTGCACGGCTCTGAGCGACTCTGTTGTGAAAATGGCCTGGTTTCAATTACATTTAGGACTCAGCAAAGAAATGCTTTGATTTTGCTCTCTGAGAGAAAGGGAGAACAAATGGAGCTTGCCATGTTCTAGATTTAGAATGGACAAGCCCCTCCTGAGAACCAGACTCTGGCGATCTAGATTCTAGAGGACGGCACATGAACCCAAGAGAGGAAAAAATAAGTGTGTCATGATGTTCTAAGGTTTAACTCACCCAGTTTGGCCCCTTTCTTCAGCAGGGTGACCACGACTGAGGTGTTTCTGCTGCCGATGGCCCGATCCAGGGGTCTCATGCCGCTGTAGTCCATGTGTTCGATGGCGGCCCCACATTCCACCAGGTAATGCACCTAAATGACATGATACTGTAACACAAATGCCTGAAAGTTTCACAGAAGCCCTTTGTGTTTTGTGGCTGCATTTATTGTCGCAAGTCAGCTAGCTGACTAGTCATTGGGTCAACGTTTACAGTAGCTTCAGAGATGTTACAGTACCTTAAGAGATGATATGCATGACACACTTTTGTTTTTTGTTGCATGCACATCATTCTCACACTTTTTATTACATACCGTTGAACAACAAATACCACAGAAGCCATTTGCCACAAGCTATATACATATTAATTATATTTTGAGGTAAATGTTAGAATTAAATGAAAACCTTAATGGCACATGCAACATGATTCACAATTTAAAGTCACAATTTGTAGACAGAAGAATTTACTTCCTTCTGTGAGGAGCCCACAACTACTTAACACAGCCCAAACAGAGCAACAGGTCAACACAACCCTCAGGGTTCACAAAAAGACAGACTTTCTCAGCTTACTATGTCAGCATCTCCGTAGAACGCAGCCAGGTCCAACGGTGTCCTTCCGTGCTTATCTGTGTGGTCTATCTGAGCTCCTCTCTCCACCAGAACCTCCACCACTTTCTTCTGTCCTTTCAAACAGGCCCAGCCCAGCGGAGTCAGACCCTCCTTATCCACCGCTGTCAGACATGCTCCTGCGAGAAAAACATGAACCACAAACACGTCATTTGACAGACAGGTGCCATTTTAAGCCACACAGCAGCAGGTTAAGATAAAGGTGCCCTTTGACCTCTGAATCAGGTCCACTAACCCTTTGTGATCAGGAAGTCCACAGTTCCCAGGTGTCCCTCACTTGCAGCCACCATCAGCAGAGAGCGTCCATGTTTGTCACCGCAGTTTACATCAGCGCCACGCTGTAGAAACAAGTCTGCTATCTAAAAACATGACAAAGATCTGATTAAACCGACTGCTTTTAAAACTGAATGTATGATGTTCACTTCCTTGTAGAAAACCTTTTTTGTATATCTTTGTATATTGATTAGCGTTGATCCTACCTGTGTGTGTCCATGTCTAACTGCATTAAAGATAGGAGCCACGCCTCTGCGGTTAGGCTGCGTTACATTGGCTCCCTGATCCAGCAAGAAGACACACCCCTCTGACTTGCCCCGCCCAGCAGCTGCTGTCAAAGCTGGACACAATTTAAAATAATAAATTAACTACTGCAGCAGATTCTGTCAATATTTGAAGCTACAGCAAATGTGTTTTCTAAAATACCTTTCACCATGCAGTTACTGTTTCATTAGTGTAACTCTTACAAAATAAACAGTTGTTGTAAAACGTGATGCATGTACAAACCAGTTTCTCCCCATAAAGTGTCGTGACCATCAATCTGCACTGAGAAATCATCATTATTCAATGTCAGCATCCTTTTAACCACCTGTAAACACAAACGATTAGGACAGTTACAGAAATCTGTGTTTGTTCAGAAATTAAAATTGTCTTTTGGAAATTATTAAAAAAACTCTTTAAGGGTAAACATGACCCCTAAACAACATTTTATGTGATGGTTTTAAAAAGTTAAAAGTCTATAGTCTATTCACATGTGTATATTAATTGCTAGGCTACTGTGTGTGTGTGTGTGATACTTGGGTGGTGGTGGTGGGGGGGGGGTGGGGGGGTGGGGGCGTTACCTGTGTGTGACCCATGCTGGAGGCAGCGATGAGGGCCTGCTGCAGTGCTCTGTTTTTCAGCTCTAAGCTCCACTCCTGCTCCAGAAGATACTGCAGGACCTCAGTGTGACCCCGCAGGGCAGCGTGAACCAGCGCACACTGTCCACTTTTATCAGCGTGATCCACCTGACGCACACAAACAGAGACACTGCATCACAACTGACAGAAACTATTCATGTGTTTAAGAACGAATCAGGGAATTAATGAATCAGGGAATTAATGAGGGAACGAATGAGGGAATGAACAAATCAGGTAAATGAATAAGGGAATGAATGAATCAGGTGAATGAACAAATGAGGGAATGAACGAATGAGAGAATGAACAAATCGGGTAATTGAGTAAGGGAATGAACGAATCAGATGAATGAACAAATCACGGACATAAAAAATCAGGGAATGAACCAATCAGAACTTGATTTAATAAAGAATCAAAATCTGCTTTTTATGAGCAGGAAACTTTTCGATATGTGCTAATAATTCTGTTTATGGTTTAAAATGAGGAACTGACATTTATTAAATGAGGGACTGACTGACCTTTGCCCCTTTCCTGCAGAGTAAGGTGACGAGTGCCAGGTGTCCTGAGGCGGAGGCGTAGCAGAGGGAAGTCATGCCATTCTCTGATTGGCCGTCCACTGGAGCGCCACACTCCAGGAGCAAAGCAGCCATCTCCAGGTGCCCCAGGTGCGACTGGACACACAGCACTGGTGCATTATTCAGAACCTCAGTACGGTAACACACACTCGCCCCTCCCAGGATCAACAGCCGGGACACCTGGAGAAGCAGATAAGGACAGGATTGCATCACAAAGCGACTGGTGTTTCAGAACAGGGTTTCATATCAGCCCAGCTCTGAAACGCATCTTTACAATTTACAGGCCTCGTATCCAGTCGCTTGCTTGCAGTTTACATTTTCCATTTTGATCTATCAAACACAGTTAATCACATTCTCATTTATGATCTCAAGCGTCACGCTTAAATCTACTTTATACAACTACAGATTTAATTTCAAAACAATTGCAACCTCACATTTAATCTTCAATCAAAATGACAAACACTGTGGTACAATCAAACGCTTCACTCGACAGTCGCCGTCCCTCTGACAGCTTCATCTGAAAAACTACAGCCTCAATTAACAACCAATTACATTATTTACATTTATTCATTTGGCAGATGCTTTTATTCAAAGTGACTTAGAAAGAGAAACAGTATTTAACATTTTGCCCTAAGAACCAACAAGCTTACATTTACATGCAGGAATAGTTTAGATGCTAGAGAAAGGATGAACAGAATAAAAGACAGTTTTTTAAACAATGTTAGACAAGGTTAACATCAGTACACAACAATCTACACCCTCAATCAGCAATGAACAGCATCAACAAACAGTCTCAGGCAACAATCAACAGCTTTAACAAAGAAGTGACAACCTACAGCCTCAATTAACAGTCAACAGCCTCAATCAACATTCAACAGCTTCAACAACCAACTGAACCTCAACCTCAACAACCTTTACTGAGAATGTACAATCACAAACTCAACACATTCTTGTATTCATGCTATATCTACTCCAAAAATGTAATATCACTGAGAAATATAAAAAGTAATGAAAAATAAAACATCTTACAAATATGCATTTTATTTGACTGGTCTGCTAATTGCTTATTCCACATTGATTTAACAGTGGAAGACATGAAGTCATGGTGACCAATCAGAGCCGAATGAACAGTCTGGGTGTTTGTTTGAGGACAGGGCAGTGCAGTATTAGAGGCTTGATTCAGAATTAATGAGCAACTTTCCAGCCAAATGGCAGTGACGGATGCTGGTGAGCACACATACTCAGTGACGCTTGTTTCATTAAACCTCACATAGGAGAGGAAATTACAGGGACAGCGGAGTCTAGACTACAATTAACATATAATAGAATTAATAAATAAATTTAGTCATTACGTAAGGCGTTTTTCAGTAGGCCTCAGCGTTAATTACTATGTTCTGCGTGGCTTATGTAATCTCCTTCATTCTGAATGAGTCAGAGCAGTGTAAGGCTATACAGCTCCTCTCCTTGTGTGGTTAAATGCCTCAGCCGCTGTAATTGTTGAAGTCCTGTTTTACAATTCAGGGGTGCAAAGCAGTTTTTTGTCATTTACTCCACATCAACACAGCTTTATATAAGAGACCGTCTCATTGGTGGTAACGTTAAATAAAGTAATCAGATTACTTTCACATGTAACTAAAGCAATGCATTACTTATCCAATGCGCAGCATAATATCAAGAGTTACGTTTTTTAACGTTGTCATGACTACCACTGCACACATTTTGCGGTATAGCCAGTATGTAATTTTATGCAAATTATGCTAGTGCACAAACACAGCAAAAATAACGCTTCAGTATAAGAAAAGATGCCTGCAGGACAATCATAGTGTTTCCACTCTGGAGAAAAGGTAAAAAAGTCTTTCTATTACAAAAGTAACAATGCACCAAAATTAGTTACTTTTCTGAGCACATTAATACTGTAACAGTTACAGTTACACTGAAAAAGGAACAACACTAGTGCATTATCTCACCTTGACGTTCGGTGTGTAGAGGTTTCTGAGGGAGGAAAGAGCTGCTGAGAGGCTGTCGGTACTGTAGCTGATCCACAAGGGCTGCAGAACACTGGAGGAAACCCCCGTTCTCTTACTGTGACCCTGACGACAGGAAGTGAAGTTAAAGTGGAGGTCAATTCAACGCAGCACAGACGATGATTTGGAGCACGGACAATGTGCTTCCTACCTTGAATATGTGAGCTTTGAGGATGTGGTGGCCCAACTCCATGGTCTGCTGGCGGTTGAGTTTTCCTTCTTGACGTGAAAGCATGAAGGCCATCAGGGCATGTCCACTCCTGTCCACAACAACAACTGATCAGGAGAAACACTAAATGTGATCTATCAGAATCATTGTGAAAGTGGAGAGATGACAGGCTGTGCAGATCTTCTGCTTTCATTCTGAGGTAAAATGGTTCAGCCTGATTGCATTCTGATTAACATGGTCTACAAACGGCCCCACGGCAGCTGATGAATGAATGTTCTCACCCTCACCGACTGCAAATTTCTTCTTTTCAGTCCATGAACTTTTCTTTACAAAAGTCCATGTTTGATCAGTGTTAAAAGGGCCTTTCTTCACTTTATAAGAGTGATGGAGCTGTTGCGGCCTTTATAAATGAAAACACTGAGTAATGCGTGTGTGTGAGTGTGTTTGTGTTCAACTGGGCAGATAATTGAAGTGTCTGAAAAATAAAAGAATGCAATTTCACGTTTAAAGGCACAAACACGCACACAAACACTTGTCACTTTTTGTCTGAACTTAATTAACAAAGCAAACAATCACACATAATAAATGACTGAGCTGAACAATCTGCTGAAAACACGCCAGGCTGGTGCTATGAGGTTACTAAAGCGTCTCTCATGGTGGTTTACACAGACATTGTCGCCCCAAACCCACGCCACTGGTTGTGCCAACATTGTGGACGTCCAACCCAGTTGGGCAACTTACAGAAAATACAGTTAGCTAATGTATAAGTTTGTCTGAAAGGAAGTGACATCATTGCTCACCTGGGCTCACACAGAAAGTCAGTGCTTTCACCATCCGCCCTCCATACCAGCCACTCCCTAAACGAGGGGTGGCAGAACATGCGCGTTCTGTCTCGACGGCCAATCAGAAAGCAGGAAAGAGTGTCTATACGCTGCTGGAAATCCTCCCAGTCCAGTTCTCCTTTCATAGATCCAGCGTTCAGCGCCCGAAAGAGCTGCTCATCCGTCAGGGGGTGCAAAGACGCCAGAGCCACATTCAGCAGGGGCAGAACCCGCTCAAACGCAGAGGCTGATGGGAACTTCATGTTGCACTGCAGCAGGTAGAGCTCAGACAGGGACACGGGTATCACCTTATAGCTGGAGCTTTTGATGACCAGGTGGCCCTTCTCAAAAAGGTCCAGGGTCAGTTTTAGGTACAGATATGAGCCCTGACTGAGGCCAACCAGGTGAGCGATGAGCTTGGAGATGCTGGCTGGGTCGGCTTTGCCGTTAATGGCGATGTTGCCGATGATGTCGGGGCTGTGGTCTATGCGGTGCTGGATGTAGGAGGTGAGGTCAGAGGTTATATCCTTGTTGTCATGGAAATCATCCAGGCAGATGATGGGAAAGGGGAGGAGACTGGTGACTTCCTGTGAAATGATCAGCACAAAAAGCAGAGTAAAGTCACTTCTAGTGTTGTAGTATGTTGAAAGTTAACAGAGTTGTATGTATATATTTGTTTTCATTGCGTCACTGAAAATCATTGAAACACCTGTACAAACAAACAGAAGGCTATACAGTGACGGTGATAATTATGGTTGCCACAATTACCACTTATAGAGGAGTTCAGTATTGTAATGAGATAAAACCTTATGCATAAATGTGATGCTGAATCAGATATATTTAAATCTGTTGACAGCAGTAACCAGTTTTAATGCCCATCACATACATTCAGATCCCAGTAGCAGTTTTCCACAGCTTCCTGTCTCCTGCAATGGATCCTACACCAGACATGCAATTTTACGGGATGAATCCGAACTTAAAAGAGCCGTCATGCACCACAGCACAGGAATAACGACTGCCAGCGTTTTCTAAGAACCTTCAATTTCTTGAATAATTACAGTTCTTTTCAGATTACGGTTTTATGCTGTAACCACTGACATCAGCGCAGCCTTGATGACTGAAGACTGAAAAGTAACGAAGGCCATGAGGAGCACAGCGGACCTTTTGACGCCGAGCTGTGGGTCAGTTCATTTTTTATCTCACTGCACCATCATCATCCTCGCATGTATGTGAAGCACGACAAGGGTTTATCAATCGAAGCAACTGCAATATTAATGGTAAAATAAACACTAGCAGTCAGGTTGGATAGATGTCTAGTAGTGTTGGGTGAGGGGGGGGGTGGCGAGTGAAAAATGTGTGTAAAATTGCATCATTTCCCTTATCCATCTTACATAATCTCAGTCCATGCAGGCCAGAGTCCAGCTCTGATCAAACATGGATTACACACACACACACTAACACCAGCCGCTGACCGGCATCCAAACCAATATTTGGAGAGCTCAGATTACAACACAAAACACACCAGGACCCAGTTTACATCTTAAAACCTTCTGCACAGCCATTAACACCAAAGCTACATCTCGTCCAAGTATCTATAGTAACTGCTCTCATAAAACAGCCTGGTCACATGGGTTAATGCATTAGGTCCTGTTTACACCTGCTATTACCAACTGTCTCAGCTGAATGGCAGTCAGTCTAGACACATCACTGTTTACACACAGACCCAATGCGTCTCCTGTGACCACTTGTGTTTGGATTTAGAGAGGTAACTCTGTGTTAAATAAGTGATGTAGTCATGAGGTCAGTGTTACTGCATGTTCATTCATTCTTACAGTATATTAAATTTACACATAACCACAAGAGTATTAATATGATTGACCAGTATGTAGGTGGTCCTGTGCTGTGGTCCTAATGCAATGTGGTCATTTAAACATTTAAACGTCACCTGCATGTTAATACCAGCATTTAGTTAATGAATGTTAATACCAAGCGTAAACAGAGTAATTTACATCAGATTTCTCTCATATCCTATATTAGCCTGTAGCCATTTTATGAGAGGAAAAACTCACCACCAGGTTAATCCTGACCGTCACAATCAGTTTGAGCCAAACAGGAAACTTGGAGATGATTTTGGTGATAAAGGAGGCAATGGTGTCTCCATAGTCCGGTTTGTGGAATTCTGCCTCATTCAGACCATCCACTAGGATGATGTAATCTTCCTCCGGAATCTTCCTCTCTGCACAACACAATAAAAACTGCATGAGGTAAACGAGGCAAAAATGACGGCCTGGTCATTAAGTGCCAAGATCAGAAAAGTTAACAGGAACAAACTGTACGGCTGAACTTGTGTGCCAGATGATCACAGAACATTTTTAAACCACATGTTGACTGGGAAAAAGTGCCTGCAGCCCTTACGGAAATAATAAAACTCCAACACTCAAATATTTGAGGTTTTTGCTCCTCATAACACACTTTAGAATGAACAGTTCACCCAAAAATAAAATACAATAAATTCTGTCGTCATTTGAGCACATATTCTGAATTTAAATAATGCACGACAAAACATGTTGCATCACAAACTGCGTTTCGACACAATTTAAATGGATGTGAATATGAATATGACGGAGACGATTTTCATCTAACATCCTAATTTAATATCATGGTATAAAAAAAAAAAGAGTAATATAAATATTCTGCTTGAATCCTTTCATGTCACAGATTGTATTGAGAGCTTGAAACATGAGAGAAAATGATGATGCCCAACATTTTTTGGGGGTCGTTTCTAAAAACTCAACATGAAACTGCATTCATAACCTATTTTATTTTCATAATGACATTTTAAAAAAGATTAGACTACTATAAAGACTACTATTACTAATAGTAATAATACTAATAACATATAACTGTGTTAACTGCAAGTTATTTAAATGGCTGCATTATTTTGATTACCAGGTTATTTTTGAAAAATTCTTTTGAAAAAATGTCAAGTGTTTCTTGTGCGCAAAGTGCTAAGTGTCAAAGTAAATAAGGTAAATTAAGATTGTTAAATTAAATTAAATACATTAAGACTCATCTTAATTATATCTGACACTGCATGCAAGCAATAACATGTTACTGTAGTTACTATAACTCAGCTGGTACAGCATAACACAAATAAACCGCAGGTGGACGTTTGCTAAATACATAAACATAAATGTAAATAACAATTAGGTGATAAGCGTCATGTTGACTTTAACAGAAGCATAAAAGTGCTGTTTTTGTCTCTTTATTCTGATGTTTTAGATCAGGAATGTTGAACACTTTCTACTGAGAGTTTAGATTTCTGCATCTTCATTTTCATACTCGAATGTGCTCTAGTCTCTTTCTCCAAAATTCCTGTTAAGTCCTTCATCTGTCGCTCCTTGTAATCCAACCCATTTTTGACGACCATCTGCTGGTATTCACACTGGGCCAAATGAAATGAGGCAAGAGATCTTCTCCCCATTACCTCTGAGCAAACATATTTACGTTATATTTGAAGCTGTGATTAATGGCAGATGCGTTCGGTGTATCTCACCCTTGCGCAGCAACGTGAGGGGCTCCAGTACGCCCTTGCGGAAGGCGGCGACGGGGTCCTGGACGCAGGAGCGTAAGCTGAGCAAACCCTGAAGATGCGTCTCTGTGAGCAGGAGCTCTCGGTAAGCGCTGAGGCGAGGGGCTCGGCACAGCAGAGCCGACACACTGTGCACAAACTCCGGGACCAAACACGTGTACGTGTTATCAGCCTGACAGTAGTGATACGCCACCACCTACAACACGAGGAGGAGGGGAAGAAAAGAAAGAAAATGAGCGTTTGAAAGAGATTAGGATAAGAACATGAGGTTGAAACGTGAGAACTGTCGGGTGGTGAAATCGTACATTTTGGGTGTAAATATATTTAAAACATTTTTGTTGTTATACTGTAGCTTTTTTTTAGCATCTTCTAATTTTGTTCTTTGGCTCCTGTAGCTTTAAGAAACAACAACTTTGCATGTGCTCAGATACGAAGTGTCATATGAGTCGAGTTTGCAGTTGTGTCCAATTTACTCCATCCTTCAACAAGAGTCTTTGTTTGCATCACATTTAACACATTATTGTTTCTCTATATTAACTTAACAGTTGGCCAGATCTGGTTATCCAATAGGAGTAGATGAGGGCAATCATGTGTTGGTGATTTATCCAAGTTGTGGAGATACAGAAAGAGTCATTTCTCACTTTTGATCTGGGGAGAAATTCTCGAATCTGAAAGTTACAGTAGGTTTGTAATCTTACACAGAGCCGTTTTATGCCAAACTTCTGATATATGACCCTCTTTAAGATTTGTTTCGACATCATGATTAGGATGAAGACATTCCCAAATCTTCTGAAATATTGGCGAATGAAATGCAGAGAATGAAATCATGGCCTGAAGTGACTTTCTGCTGGCAGATGGCTGATTAAAAAGATGTGACTAGAGCATTCGACAGGGAAGGTCCAGTTCCAGATGTAAATGAAAACTCACACACATTCACACAGACACACACACACGCACACACACACAGACGCACACACACACAGACGCATACACACATGCACACAGACGCACATGCACACAGACGCACACACACAGACATGCATACACACACAGATGCATACACACACAGATGCATACACACACAGATGCATACACACACAGATGCATACACACACGTATGCACACACACAGACGCACACACACAGACGCACACACACAGCAAGGTGTCACATTTGGTGCGATAATGACACATCTACAGCACTGCACAAAACATCATATGTACAAAAAATGAGATCTGCCTGGTAAAATCTTTGATTTACTCTGTAAACCATTTTAAAAGGAGTCATTCATTAAAAACCCGTATGCATGCGTGTCTCTGTAAAAGCGCATGTTTTGCTGGTGTTGTGTGTACCTTGCTAGCCAGGCGTTTAACTGCTCCCTCTCTGTGGCGGTGTGTGTCGGGTGTGGGGGGGCAGCTGTTGCTGCGGAGGGGGCTCTGTGAGGGGGGGTTCAGCTGATTGGTTTGATGGGGATCAGCCACCCGACCTATGGCAAGAACACACACAATTATTTATTTCACATAAATCACAGAGTTACTGCAGCATGTCCCGCTTCTGCTGAGGAAGATGTTTGTGTCTTTTGTTGATCCTGGAACAATAATCCTGTCAAAAACAGAAGTTACAACCCAATCCCACCCCTAACAATAACAACGCTGCTCCAAGCCCAACATTAGCAATAAACCTAAACTTCAAATCTGATTGGCTGCCAGAAATGTTGCTTTATGCTTTTCTTTGACTTCATGAACAAACAATGCAACAGTATAACMTGCTGTATTTGTTTATCTTATAGGTAAATGTTCCTTTAAAAAGATCATTTGGTTTAAAATTTTTCATGTCATGTGATCCCAACATGGCCRCCACCATGGTAACGCATGCATGTAAAGTGATGTCTTACTCTGTGGTGTTGTTTCAGGGCTGTTAGAGGCGATCTGTCTCATACGTCCACCGTGACAGCTGAGAGCTACGAGTCGTGAGATCACAGCTGTCTTTCCAAAACCCACATTGCCCACGATGACGGCCCCTCTGCCCTCACCGGCTTCCCCTGTCCCTGTCAGCACGTCCTCCAGCCGCTGGAACAGCCAATCACGACCCACAAACACTGCGTCCATAGAGACACTGGGCACCTCGAACAACAGAGGTTTCAGCATAATGTCCACAGGTTTGTAGGGTGTGAGGCGAGCTGTGGGTGTTTAAATAAACAGTTTATGTTAATCCAATGCAATTCAGTACAAAATACAAGTGTAAAAATGGGAATCATGTGATCCTAAATCACTCATTTTAAAGATATATATCCTGATGTATAATATACATCAAAACACCAGTTTGCTTTCCAAATAATTGTCTCTTGTACTGTTAATTATTTAGTGTGTATTTTTCTCATTCTAAAGAATTTTTGCATAATCTTTTATCGAAACGTATTACCTTTTGAAATTACTTTTCTGAAACTCATATGGGTAATAAAGTTTTAAGCCAATCAAACAGATAAAGTTACTTGCTGGTATTTTGAATCACTTGTCTACCACTTGCATTGCAAACACAAGCCATTGTTGAGGAGAAATATTATTTATACTATAAACAGTATGTGTTCATAATAATAATCTATCAATAAACATATAAGACCTTTAGTCTCCTGACTGCGACCCCCTGTGTGAGCTCCATGCCAGCCCAAACGCATAGAGGAGCGCTGGGGTGCATTTCTCTGCTCGTCCAGATATCGCAGCTCCTCCAGTTTAGTGCTGCTGGTGGCTACAGAGAGAGAGGGAGAGAAAGAGAGTGAGTGTCATTTCTGGTCATGTTTGGCACACAGACAGCAGAGAGATTACATGTCACCTCTGTGATCTCTGTCAACAGCAAACACAATCTGCTACTGTGTGTGGAAAAACACGTGTTCACCCATCTCACACACACACACACACACACACACTGGAATTAGGTATGAATCAATTGTGTTGACAGCGCAGCATGTTTTGCAGGTGCTCCCCGCATTGTTTAAGTGCAAGGAATTATGCAAATCAGGCAACATTGCAAACAGGCTCAAAAAACTGCATTCTTTACAGCATCACTGTTGTGATTCAGGCAGCCAATCAGCTGCTTCAACTATGAGCCCTTCTACACCAAAAATGGAAATATGCCATGTAATAATGCTATTCACCAACCTTTGAGGAATTATTGCTTCCATAATCAACAAAAATTCACAAAAACTTAAAACAACCCAAATTCATTTACAGAGAATGCAGCAACGTCAGTGCAAAAAAAAAACAATAACTTTAAATACAGAGAAAACAGTCAGTGCTTGATTAAACTGGATTGTACATGGCTAGCAAATGAAGATGTAAAACAAACAGACAAAAGTGGAACTAACTGTTTAATGAGTTATAAGCATTTAAAGATTGTTTTTTAAGGATTTAAAGATTGGCAGCTGTTTTTTTCATGTTATAAACATCACAGGGTCCACAATTCATCCATTTCATCATTCAATCATTTCATCAATGGTCATTTCATTCATCTTTTCTTTCCCCACTAACCCCTCCCCTGTCCCCCCCCACAACACCACACTCATCCCCCCGCAATCTCTCATCCTGTGCCATAATCTAATCTGCTTGAAGCTTGAATCCTATAATCTCTGCAGAAGTCCATACACACAGAGATGATGACTGCCGGATGTCACGTAGCAGTTGTTTCTGACTGAAATGCATTCATATATGGAAAATCCTCAAAATTCCTCTAGGAGAGCACGATCCAGCCCTTTGAAGTGGCAAACATATACAGCAAATACATTAACTTCCATTTCTACTGCTCTGTTGAAGACGAATATCACCACAGACAGCCACTTGGCGAGATGTTTCGCTTCATCCGCAGCGTTCTGTGTATGTGACTGTGTTTTCCTCATTTAGCTGTATTGAGGAAATCAAAGCCACTCATAAGTGCTTTCCACACACCGCAGGAACAGAGTCAGCCAGGCGCTAGAAGGAACCGCGCTTTTCCCTTTCACATCCCAGCAACAAGCTCATTCAAACACAGTGACAACACACACACACACTGCACAGAGATGGTCTGAACCCCAGTGGAGTTCTAAAACACTCACACTGCGTGTGTCTGTTCATAACCTTTACACTGCAGATCATTCGCAGGCTGCTTGAAAGATGAAACACACATATGCATACACACACACTCCAGAATGCATTTCCTATCTTTTAAAATGATCTTAAAAGTTCTTTTAGAAAGAGCTGGCAATGAGAGATTCGTTGCTTCGTTTTGAGTGTGATGATTTAAAGCAAAGATTTGCGGTTAAGTAAGTATGGCAGATGTTAATTCACTGACTGCTCTGATTCAGTGATGGATCTGTCAGACCGATTCAAGCTGATAAGTTGTGGGTGTGTGTCTTTTTGAGAGCTTTATTAAAAGAATCTCAAAAGAGTCATTTGTATTTCAATACAGGCAGTGAAGACAATAAAACAAAGACATGTTTCTTGTCCAATGGCTTGTCATTATTTTGTGGTACACAGTATTTTTTTTAAATTTCAGATTTAATAGACTGCAAGCTCAGGTTAAATATAATTTATTTTGACATGTTGCAAGATTCACATTTTATAGTAAATTATAGAGAGTAAAATAAAAAAGTAAAGTAAAAGACAGCCATAGTCATGCAAACATTTGTTACTCACCCGCTACTGAATTTGGGCGTGGCATAACCAAAGAAGTGCTCTGATACATGATTGGTTCATCCGCAGGTGATGTCACAGTGGGTGATGGCCCAGCTGTGGAGCCTGTCCTCGGCTGGACCTCGCCAGACTCTGTCAGCTCCTCCTGCGTGACGGGAGTGGTGGGCGCATGAGCACCACGTCCACTCTCGCCCCTTAAACCTGCACCGCCTTCTTTTGCCCACTCCAAACTAGAGCCACAGCGCTCCTCATTCTCACTGGAACTGGTGACTGTTGCTGCAGGAGGATGGAGAGAGTGAGGGTGAAAGACAGAGAGAGAGCGATGAAGGTGAAAGAGGTGTTGGGGGAGGGGCCAGAATCATGGGAAGGACAGAGGAGAAAGACACAGAAGGACAAAAGCAAACATCACTGAAATGACAACAGGAATTTGCTTTCAAAGGCAGTTTTTCAGAGCCGATCAACAAACACTGATAAAGAGGGCATCAAATAAAGCTGATTAAACTGCACTCAGTAATCTTACTTTGATTCAGTCGTCTTTGACCTTTCTCTGCTACAACCAAACAGAAACACACTTTGGGCTTTAAAAAACCTACTGATGTCCTACTTTAAGAAACAGAGCTCCAGCAGACCTGAAATAAAGACACAACACTGTCCCAGTTTTGACACGGACCTCATCTCAAACTCATGAACATTAGTGCAGGCTAGTGAAAAGCACATTCAAAAAGTTAACAGAGGATTATTCTTGCGTAACCAGACCTTTGACTGCAACAAAACGTTGTGTTTTATGCAGCTTAAATTGGCAAAGAACCACCCACTTGACAGGAAGAGCTCTGATTGGCAAGTAAAGCTACCAATCACAGCGTTGTTATTTTACATGATGTCATGAGAGACACATTACCTCACAATGACATACTGACATGCAAGAAATTACAGTCATTTCCAGTAAACGTCATCACACCGTGTGAGAGTTGTTGTACAAAAACAACCAGTAAGTGGGAGAAATATTTGCATTAATACAGTACATCAAAAAACATTCCTTATCAGTCAGCTAATCAGATTACTGGGTCCAGTAAGTGTTTCTCTGTGTTAAATATGTATCAGAAGGTAGCGGATGGTGGGCGGGCTGTAGGCGTACAGTCTGAGACTAACGCACAGTAAAGCTCTGTGATAAGTCCAGAGCTCCCTTCCTCTTCTGCTCTCGGTGTCAGTTTATGGTACTGTAGTTAATTCAGTGCCACAGGTTCCTGTACAAACTTTCCTCCCTGTGTCAGCATCACCAAAAAACTGCAGTAACGGCATTAGAGTTGCCTCTCAGACAGAGAGAGAGAGAGAGAGAGAGAGAGAGATAATGAAATTGTTCTCTTAAAAATAAAGAGTGATGACATAGTTGGCCTCTCCCATGTAATCCAGACCAAGACTCACATCTTAGTATGCAAGTATTACACAATGACCTGCCCCAGCAGTTTGGGTTTAAATGCAACAATCAATGGGAAAATAAATTATGTTAGTAGTATTTATACATACAGACGTTTATACAATTTATTTATACAAAAACGTTAGCATTGTCTGTGTGCATAAGCCAATCAGAAAACAGAGGTGGCTCTCTGCCTTGGCATGAAGCTTCCTGACTGGCTACAGGAAACAACTAAATTGACAACTCAGAACTGAAGTAACCGAATATAATTGAGATACACGATTGTGAATGTTGAGCCCAAGTAGCTTTGATAAGAGCACACGCCACATCACAGGATATGGAAGATGTGTTACCTATGATGCCACTGTCTTTGCTCTCCAGGGTGGAGCTGGGTGTGGTGATGATGGTGGTGGTGGAGCAGGAGGTGGAGCTGATGACGGGGATCCTGGTACTGGAGGAACTCTCTGGTAAGGTGGAGCAGGGGCTCTCAGCGCTGGGAGACGCCGTACTGCTGGTCAGAGTGGAGCAGGGACTCACGCCCTGACTAGACACTATACACTACAGAGAGAGAGAGAGAGAGAGAGAGAGAGATGTGAACGAGGGAAGAAAAACAAACATACCAAGAAAGAAACACAGACGCAGGGAGGAAAAGCAAAAAAAGGGAGCAAGGAGATAAAGTGATAGATTAAAAGAGTTAAACTTGACTTTTATGCCCATATAAGGACAAGGCCAGAAATACTCCAACTCCTCCCATCTGCTTTTGTTCCAATACAGGCAACCAATAAGATACTTTCAGAATCACATTTAGCTTAGCTTGACGACAGTAACCATCACAGACGGCCATGCAACACATCTGCATTTCACAAATAACTCTGTTAGAGAGAAATTCCACTGACACAACAAACACAACAAGCAGGGCTGGACAATTCTGAATCATAACTGTTGTTTACTTCCTCTAATAATGTTACTATGGCTTTAATTTGGATTAATAGTTTTAGCAACCAGCATCATTTTTTGCCTTAAATGCCAATCAAAAGCAATGACCACTGAGAACTTGACATTACTCCTCATAGCATCATCACAAAATACCCTTCAGTGACTTCAGGCACTAGGTTATATTTATATTAAAACATGAAACAAATCAAAAACAAGATGCATGTAAATTAAATAGAACTCTGTAACTGATATTTTTCTGATTTTCTAGTTATTATCTGCCATACTGTAATTACAATCTCTTCTTATTATTACTATTATTATTGTTATTAATCATCACAACATTATCGTCACCCCCTGCATAAAAGAAAAACATCAGACCTCCAGAATCTTAAGAATTAAACTGTTCTCAGAACCACCAGGCTGATTGTCAGGAATTATGGGTAATTTACCTGCTGCATGTCTGGAGGTGAAGCTCAGAATATAAACCAGAAAAAAACTGATTCAGGTTTTTGTGACTCCTGTTTTCATACAGAAAACATAAAATTCTAGATACCGCTGTGTCCTCCCCTCTTACCTCTTCCTGCACTCTATATAGGTCAGGGAGAGTGATGGTGTGTGTGTGTGATCAGTGTACCGGAGCTCTGGTCCCTGGAGAACTGTTGCCTGCCAGCAGTTCGCCAATGAAGGACTCTCATCTCCCTATACACTCATAAACACACACAAACATCTGAATATCTCACTATGAGAAGCATCTTTTCAGGCAAAGCTTCCATTCAGGAGCTTCATGCACCTGCTCAGTAATTTCCTGTAGATGCTGGAAAAGTGTCTGTGAACTGTTGCTCCACCCATTTCTCTCCAGGCACCATTTGTCTTCCTGAGGAGAAAGTGCATTATTCACCGGCAGCAACATCTCCAGACCGCCGCTCCACCTCAAGACGCTTTCTGCTCTTTTATAAAGAACAGTGTTCCTGAACGACACCAAACACACGTAACTCAGCGTTGAACAGGCAGCATTTGAAAAGCGGCCAATCAGAAAGCCTGTTTTTAATCCAAAGCAGGACACTCCATTTTTTTTTACATGATTGATGAAGGATCTTTGTGGATAGATTCAGCTGTATGAAACCCCAGCCAAAACACCTAGTAGATTTTTGTGCACGCTGATCCATAATAAAAAAAAAAAACGCTGCGTAAGCTTCTTAACAGTGATTTAGATGCCAAATACAAAACCGAAAACCTCTGAATTCCAATGTTGTCTACACACAAGCCTATCTCAGCCTAGAAGCACAAAAAATGGGATTTTAAGAACCATGTCCTAACCGCTAATAAAATAGCACATCATAAAGCAAACTGACACAAACGTGGCTGAACAAAGATCAAAGTTTAGAAAATTTGCTTTGTGAATATGTGGAATCATACACTGCAAACACCATAAAGCAAGACTCTTAACTTCAAATATCAAACACACACTGAATCAAAGGGTCTCGCTCCATTGGAGATGCTCTTTAATTCTGAAAAAACCTTTACAGTGAAAGTCTAAAACCCTTAAATATGAGGCTTAGACTAAACGTGTGAATCTGAGAGCAGCACAGAACC
This sequence comes from Yasuhikotakia modesta, assembly GCA_036877545.1. Taxonomy (NCBI): domain Eukaryota; kingdom Metazoa; phylum Chordata; class Actinopteri; order Cypriniformes; family Botiidae; genus Yasuhikotakia; species Yasuhikotakia modesta. The sequence continues at coordinate 68,129 of JBAJNP010000066.1, read as the reverse complement.
AACCGGCAACATAATCGATGCATCTGATAAATGACCTCTTGTATCTAAGGCTGCTAGCGCTCAGAGCAGCAACAGAATCAGGGTAGAAAAAAATCAACCTTGAAACAACAACAAATGCTTTTGCTATCATCCTGATCTTTCCCATTCTGTACATTTGTGGTGTGATGCAGCAGACAGCTTTTGTGTAACAGAATGACTAAAACTGTTCTCCCTGTGAGTTTGGGTGTTCACACCTGTAGGGTTTGTGTTTACCTGTTTCTCCTCCATGTTTTGTGATGAGGGGGGGATGGCGTCTCCCAGCAGAAAGCCCAGCCGTGTCATGAGCTCCTGGACAGCCGGGGAGGAGCCAGACTCAGCCGGCGAGAGCAGCTCTGCATACACACACACACACACACACACACACACACACACA
>JBAJNP010000066.1:0-67612 GCA_036877545.1 Yasuhikotakia modesta | reverse complement strand
CACACAAACAAACAATCAAAACCAAATCACACACATACATTCAAACACATAAAAGTTGTAGACCTCAACATTCAGTGTAAACGTTCCGCGTAATTCCTGAAATGAATGGGAATCCTGTACACAAAGACTATCCTTCCCAACTCACCGATATCCTAAAGGACTGGACTTCCTGTATTGTGTCCTTCTCTCGACTCGGTGCTTTCAATCTCCTCTTCTTTCTCACAGTCTCTGTCCCTCTCTCCCTCTCTCTTTCAGTCTCAATCCCTCCCTCTCCCCCTCCTTTCTGTTGCCCTGTATCTCTCTCTGCCTCTCTCTCTCTCTCTCTCTCTCTCTCTTTAGTACAGCACACAGATTCTGCGCTGCTTCTGAAAGCCTCATATAGATTCAGTTACTACTAAGCAAGTTTTCATCAGCAATTCAGTAGCTATGTGTGTGTGTGTGTGTGTGTGTGTGTGTTAAATGAGAGAGAAGGAGAGAGAGAGAGACAGAGGACAGGGTGTGAATCTGAATGAGCAGAGATCTTGCTCACTGTGGCACTCTAATTCTCCGTTTACAACCGACTACACACACACACACACACACGTTCATTCATTCTCTGCCTGTGTGTGTTCTCACAATCTCGCACCAATTCTGCACCGATCACATTAAAAACAAAATCAGTTGGTGAACATTTGGTTTAACACAGAGGTATGTCAGCAATAACATCACAGACTAACAGGTTTCATTTTTGGACGAATCAATCAAATGCCACAGGATAAAATCAAGCCCCGCCCATCAGGCAGCATCACACAGAATATTGTTTCCCTCTGAAATAGCTACAGTATTGATGTTTTATAACGTTATAATGTTTTGAACGCCATTGCAATTTGTCCTTTAAATACGTTTTTTGTACCAATGAAACAAATTTTACCAAATATGTTTTACATGGTTCCAAGTGGTTATTTGCTGTGCATTATTATGTGGTTGCTAGGGTGTTCTGGGTGGTTGCTAAGGCATTGCTAAGCATATTCTGGCTAGCTGCTAGGCTATTACTAGTAAAAAATCATCCACTCACATGTTTTTATGACATTCCGTTCTCTAGATCTATCCTGTCTACAGACAAAAATCTGTCTGCCAGGCAAAATCACATTCAGTTTAGAAACAAGCATCATGATCATGTTTATTTGACAGACAAAAATCAAGTATGTGCAATAGCAAAACTGATAACTGACACAAAAGCAAACAGATGGACAATTACACAAAAAACACAAAAATATAAAACATGTGGTATGACGCTCACACAGTTACGTAAATGAACCCTAAGGACTGAAACAATGCAGCTTCTTTAGAGGGACGACAGGCAACAGGCAACTGTTCATTACCATACTGCACACAGTCAGCAATACATAACCTCTCTCTCTCTCTCTCTCTTTGTGTCTCTCTCTCTCTGAGTATTAAAATCTCTTGCCCATCAGCCTTACTTTACACACATCACTTTATAATAGATCAATGTCTCTGGTTGTGTGTGTCGTTTGCTTTTAACTGCCTGCAGGTTTATGCAGACAAACTGAATGTGTATTTAATACGCCGTTCATAAAACATTCACTAGCATTCAGTGAAATGTGGCACAGACAGGTTAATCCAAATGAACATTTCCCAATGAAACATTGTTTATTGGGATTATCCTTGCATGCACACAGTGAGATGGAACGATGACTGGATTGTTTCGAAGCACGTTTGTGGTGCTCAGCTCTCTATTACACTGCAGTCTCAAGTTTATCTGTGTGTGCCAAAGGACACAGACCTCCCAATGAGTCCCCAACCTCAGGCCAGAAGTCTAGTAACATTTGTGTGGGTTGTTTAAGTGTGTGTGTATGATTGTCTTCTGATTGTTTAAGTGATCTGCAAAAACTCAAACTCTATCCAAACTGTGATGTACAGTAATGTGAAGTACCGGAAGCATGGAATTTGATTTGATATTAGCAGCAACACTATAAGCGTTTCACAGCATCAGTTTGTTATAAAGAACTGCACAGTTTGCATTGAAAAGCTTTATATTAGCTGGATAAAGGTTCACATGAGCATTTCTATTTATCTCAGACTCAATGGTAACACATCAACCATACTTATATTAGCAATATTACTAATATAGAAACATGCATCGCTAGTGTTGCTAGCAATACATGTCCTTTATGGAAAATTAATCAAATTATTAACATTTCTGAACTGAGTAATAGTTATTTCTGCAAAGCTGCTTTCAACAATACACACAGTATAAACCACTTTACCAATAAAATTTATTTAATTACACCATGTACTAGCAGGGGTTAACAAGCTATGTTACCCAGCCCAAACTCAGATATACAAGTAATCTTTCTTTCCTTGACCATTTCATCTTTCAATTCTGTGTTCTCCATATTTGCTCGCCTCTTAGACTGTGATTCAGCCTTGATCTCGCTCGGTCCCTGTCGTTTTCATTTTCTAAACGCTGAAATCTATTTGCATGCTAAAAAGCACTGGAACACCCGCCCCCCACACACTTCCGTCTCCTCTCATCAGACAGTCTCATACTCCCATTACAGATTACGAAATAAAGGAAATACCTCAGTGTGCACATGTGCAGCAAAGAATTGTGGGGAGAGTTTGTGCTTGTGGGTGTGGGAGAGAAAGAGACACAGACAAAGCAGGGCGAGAATATGAGGAGAGATACGAATGTATCTTTGCATGGAGGAGTGTGAAATAGTGGGGGAGGTGGAGAAGAGGACGATGGACAGAGGGCGAGAGAGACAGAGTGAAAGACAGAGGAGAGAGAGAGAAGGTCAGGAGATCCCCAGATAGAATAAAACTAAGCCCTGGTAAAATTGATGGCTTTTCTTCTGAGTGCTGATTGGTCAATACAGCCACATTAAAATATGTGATCTAGTAACAACTAGGCCAATGTATGTGTAAGGGACTGTATGTTCCAGTTAAAGATTGTCTGCAATATGCAAAGCAAAAGCAAAGACACTGTTGGGTCTTGTTTGCATGACAAACTCCTCTTTCACTGCAACCACATACAATTAGCAGGAAAAATAAATGCTTAAAGACCAAGTACTTTGCAGAGTTTTATCAAAACACGCATCCTGTGTGATGAAATTCAATGACGCACAATTGCGTAATGCTAATTGGATAATGACCAACTACTAATGCTAATGAATAAAACAATCCACTTACAGTTTGGCTACCAGGCAATGGAAAGATAAAACAAAAACAACAACATTTTAACCTTTAAATATAACATTCATGCAATGATGTACTGTACATCAGCAGCTACTCTGATGCTAAAATTAACATTGAACATTTGCTAAACGTTTCTCACAAAGTTCACAGAAGCTAGTGTTTAGTCATAGTTGCTGTTATTAGTCAATAATAGATGCTTGTATGCCACACGACACAAATTTAAAATCCTTTCAGATCAGTTCAGAGAAAGAGCTGTAGTTTTATCATCGCCAGCCGCTGCACCTATTAATAAAACTGTCATCAAACTTTGATTATGGGTTTTCGTAAAGCCCACACATGATTAATAAAAGGCCGTATCTTCTTGTTCTAACTTTGATGTTATCAAGCGTCACCATTAAACGCTTCACATTAAACATGTTTCATGGAACGTTAGCACATTAAACATGTTAACAATGTTGACAGCAACTGCACCCACAAACAATTCAAATAACTTAATTTTAATTTATTCATTTGACTTCAAATTTGTCAAATTTATCAACAGCATTTTCTGAAAAATGCTGGTGATATTTAAAATCGCCACCAAAACAAACAATCCCGTCCTTTATTGGTCCGCCCTTAAATGAAAAAATGGAACCAATGGAACGATTAATTGCTGTTGCTGATTGGCTGAGAGAATGTTACAGTGATTGGTCCAATCTATCTTTTCACAGCGAGGACTGTGTTCGGCAACTGTTTTCATTACATACATAGAACAGACATCCAGCAAATATTCACAAAAGTATCTTCAGGTAATAATTTAATTCAACAATGTTTTCCAGAAATCCCTCAGTGTATCAAGAACAGTTAAGTGAATCAGTTCTGCTCCTCTGCATGGGTGAATCTGTTGGCTTGAGGAATACTCATGGTTGTTCTTACACTATATTACAGTAGATCTTACCTATACCATGAGTCACTGATACTCCATATTCCACACCAATTCCACACACAGATATACAGTTAATCTATAGTCACCGCCTTACTGTACTCTTACAAGTACCATGTACCAGAATGTGATGGCAATATAATAGCAAAAAATTGACTGATTTGATAAAAACTACACAACCAAGTTTAAGTATTTATATAATGCATGTCCACCTACTAGGTTAGCATGACTGTGTTACTAGTGACTGTTTTAGCCAGTACACACTTGCCATAAAAAAAAAGAGCCCATTTAACTTTATTGCATTTAATTTGGCCAAGCGGCTATTTCAGACAAGCACAGCAATTGGAATAACTTAACCTGGCCGAGTCCAGTGATTTTTTTAGGGTCAAAGTTTTTTCCTGTAAAATGACATCTAAATTACAGGCCTGTCGATCCAAGGTTTATTTTTGCATCTAATGGCTGAAACACATGCAGCAAACCGAATGCACGGATCAGGATGGGAACGTACAGCAGTGGGTCGGGATGTGGTGCGGCATTCCCGCTCCGTGATGAGGGATCTGCGCTGGGTAAATCATTAGTGCTCATTACAACTGAATCAGGAAAATTGGGCTCCACGGAAAACACTGGTCATGCTCACAGTGAACAGACACAATGTTGCCATAGAGATTTGTCAGCCTGTCAAAATGAAAGACTGCAACTCTAAGGCTCCTGCAAGCCTGAGATCAGCATTAATATACGCTATTGGCCATGTGTTGCTGGATGTTACTGGGGTGTAGCGATGTGTCTAGAACAAAGACAGAACAAAACTGGCTATTGCGTCAGTCTCTTGAATAATGGAAAGAAGGATTTTAAAGATATAGTTCATATGAAAATGTATTTCTTTCTTCAGCTGAACTGAAACAAGTAGATTAAAATAAACGTCCCCTGCCGGCTGAGCAATAGTACAAAGAAAACCTTTGCAAGTGATTAAGTGACTAACTTTGTAACTAGTTAAATCGTCAACATGTTCCTTTACCTTAACTTGTACAGCCTGATACTAACATGGCCAAGGTGACTGGTTTATTAAGATAACTCAACAACACAGTGTTACAGTGGTGGTAGGCATGTTTGACAGGGTACCGTACTTTTTGGAGTTAACACAGGAAGTGATGTAACCCCCCAATCCAACTGATTCTCGAAATGTACTGAAGTAACCGCACACTCGCCCTCTATTTATAGAGAAAGAACAGAGATCAGGAGAAAATGGCCAGCATTTGAGAGAAATACTCCAATTCACCAGGTGTAATTATATTACAGGACACAATCATCAAATTGTAGAAAGCACTTTGTCCAATCACAGATGGACATGCTGGCAGATGTAATGACATCACATCATTTTCATACCTGCAGGAAACAGCAATTGAGAAATTGCTTCCTGCAAAAGAAGAGACAGACTCTAATGCACCAAGGATTTATTCCTTATCAAGCCAATGGGTGTGCGCATGGCATGTTTCCTCAAGCGTGAAGCACTCAGTCTCCCATAATTCCTGTCTTTTTGACCTGTGAGTAACAATCAATGTGGAGAATCCATTTTGAGCCCCATTTGTAGTCCAGAGGTGTGAAGGGTGAGGAGGAGAAAAGGCAACATACTGCCGTGCCAGTAAAGCTACAGCTGGAGTCAGCTGGGCCATCATTGAGATGCAGATCATTCATCCACAGGTTTGAGAGGTGTGGGCCACTGCATCTGTCTGCTCTCACGATCTGCACCACATATCATCAGATGGGGGAGGTGTGACTGCTTCATAATTTATTAATCCATAGATTTGTTGACTCAATGTTGGTGAAATGTCAAATCAGGCATTGCGGCTGCCTTAAACACAACAAAGAAGGGCCAGAAACACCACAGAAGACCATGTGTGTGTATGAGCCCGTGGTGAATCCATGCAAAACACTATTACTTATTATTCTGCACTTTTCTGTCAGAGTCAGATTTAAGATAATTTATGACACCGAGTTTTTCACTGAGACTTCCTCGCTTCCACCAAAACATAAAAATGACATTTTAAAATGTTGCAGGTTTCTCACAGATCATCAGGTTTTCAGTCGGTCTATGCTAGCTCACGTTGTTAAAGGTACATAAATGAAACTGCTCACTCAATTTGTTAAAGACCAAGCAGGTGATTTTTTTCCCCAAAAACTTAAGTCTCTTCACATCCTTATAACAACCATGTAAAGTGGTTTAAATATATTAATTTAAAATTTTTTCCTGTGAAAAATACAGGACAATAAAACGGTCATTTAATATGATGCCCTACTTGCCTGTCACACTATGTATGTACAGTATGTATGCATGTATGTATTGCCCACCCTACCTTTAAGCTAATAGGCATAGCCAGCTGGTTGCTATCGCACAACAAACCCTGACAGGATGTTCAGAGGCTCAATGCAAAGTCTTCTTTTATTCCGAAGGCTTATTTTACAATTACTGTTGGCTAAATACTCGTTATCCCCTTTATTACATTCCTACTTTCCACAAAAGTACATATGTGAGCACAAAATATTGATTTGAGACTAATTATTTTAGGATTGCTATCATTTTATTATTGTTGTTTTATTAGTTAGTAAAGACTGCTGGGCCTCAGAATTAAGTAATCCAGACAGCAGTAAAAAAAAACTTGTATTAAATATGGAAATAACAAAGAAGCTATTTACACTTAATTAGAGATTTGACTCAAGAGGTTTTACAGTAGTGTGTGTTGTTCTGTAGTCTTATGTGTGCACATAACCAATGATAGTTATATGTGAATGTTTTTTGTGTGCATCTGAGCCCTGTGATCCACATATTCACACATGCCAGAACTCAAATGTAACTATTCACAGCCGAATATTGCCATCCTAACTGGTTACACAATATCACTTTACCAAAAATGACAGACAGAAAAATCGAACAGTGCAATTTACAATGAACACACACAATGTAGCATTACACAAAGAGAAAGAAAGCTACAGAAAAGAGGAAAATTGGTCAATTTGATGATGAAAAAAGAGAGATACAGTGAGAGGGAAAATAAGGACAGAGAGAGAAAGAGAGAGAGAGAGAGAGAGAGAGAGAAAGAGAGAGAGACAGGGCTGATTTAATGAACTCTATCAGCTGTAAATTCTTGAACCTACCCACACCTAAATTAACACGAACACAAAGATCACTGAACACACAAAAATGTATACTTTAAACAAGCCAGAACGTCTATAACACAGATCAAACTACTGATCCACTGTAATATATATGCAAACACTCACTCACAAGCATCCCAAACCTGTACACACGCACACACACGCACATGCACACACACACACATGCACACACACACACGCACACACACACACACACACGCACACACAGGGAATCCTCACCAGTATTGTTCCTCTTTCTGTTCTTCAAAGCACAGGAGGCAGGATCTCCAGAAATATGAGGGTTCTCCACACATTTATGTGTCTTTACTGAACCTGCAGACAGAGAAAATGAGAGTAAGATCTGAGCAGAGGGAGAGAGGAACGAAAGAGCGAGGAAGGCAGAACGTAAGAGATGCGCATACAGAGAGAGACAGTTAAGTCTTTCCAGATGGGATTCTGAGGTTGGCGATCTGAATCTCTGGGCAGAGCCGTGTGTGTGTGTGTGTGTGATTGGTGCGATCGGCTGTGTTGAACTCCCAGAGAGATTCCAGTATAAACGAGGAGTCTGTGGTTCTGTGTCTGTAATGATTTTAATCTTCTTGAGCGGTTCCTCCTGCTCAACTGAGTCAAAGTCAACAAAGCTTTACTGGCATCGCCGTTCACTTTTATAATGCTGCTAAAGTATATAAAGTGCCTACAGCACAGGAACAGACAAACACAGCCAAATACATAACAGCTCGTATCATTGTTTAATAAAACAAATAAAGGACATTTGGAAAAGAAAAACAAACAAATCCTGCGTTTATTTAGCAGCCTGTCAGCAAAACCAGTTGGTTCACAGACTCCTCACACAGGAACGCAGGTTCCGTTTTACCTCAGGACAACTGCTGGCATAACCCCTCACACATCTGTAACAACCAGACAGAAGCTCCAAACAGGAATAAAGGCCAGCGTCTCCACCGCTCCACAAAGCAAACAAAAACAGCTTTCTGATGATCCATCAGTGAGATTTCACAATATTTATATTTACTGACTGATGGCGTGAAGATGTTGAAAATTTGGGCAGTTAACAAAAAACAGGTTTAAATTAAGCTGGGCTTTACTTTGGCCTGTTTCCAAAAAACAATTTTTGTTTTTTGGAAACAGGCCGAAATGTATTTTAGATGCATTTAATGCATGGCGGTATTTAATGCATTGTCACTTTGGGTGGTATTTCTGCCCAGAGCCCCCCCTCCCCAAATTTCTGGTATATACAGGACAAAGTTTACCATAATTAAATTGGTCTGGAAAAGCTTTGTGTCTTTCTGCTTGACGTCATCTTAAAGTCAACATGACACACATTTCACATTTCCTTCTGAATGCAGAATATAAAACAAATATCCAGAAACGTGGACCTGAACACACGCGTTTGCAGGGGAGATGTTTACGTCAGGAGCGGTGGATTACGTGAGTCAAAAAGGAAAATAATTTCAGAGGCAGAAATAGTTTTACATGTTAATGAAAGATCACAGAGAGAAATGATTTTCTGTGCATGACTGTACCTGAATGAATCACACACAGTTACGCCACGAACATGCATTAAAGAAAAGGTTCAATTTGTATTTCACGTTTGACGTTAGAGCAAAGAAAAATGGTGCACAGTGCCACCTACAGGAGCACAGGTGTAACTGCAACAACACTGCCATTAAATGAACTACTGTAGACGGAGACAATAGCTTAAACGAGCTGGAAAACACCTTTTAAAACGCTGGAAAAGTTGATGACAGGTAATAAAATAAAAATCTTGTAAAACACGCAAGAGGCTGCAAACTGCTCCATAAAATGTGACATTGCATTAAATAAGTATATATAAATGGTGAATAAATCATGCTGACTCATTTGTAACAGTTATAATTCAGCTGCACGCAGACTTGAAGTGGCTCTGATCACACAACCTGAGGTGCAAGACTGTGGGAGGAACAATCACTTAAAGTAGCCAAAGACAGTGAGTGTGTTTCTCTCTGTGTGTGATTGGCAGCTCTCGGCTCACAGTGTGCAGTACATATATAAACCATAACATAATACTGATTCATCAGTTCTTAGCTCATCTGTGGCAGATAATGATACAGCTAATGTAATCACACATATGACTGCATTATAAGAGCCACTGTATGCAAGATTATCATTTAGAAACATGCAAATTCAATGAACCAAATTTAAATAATAAATGGCCCCTAAAATCAAACATACAAATGTATTAATATTAATAACAATAATACAATATTAAATAAAAATGGTATCTTGAGAACCAAGTTTCACTGCACAAAAGACATTGTGGATGGCACATTTGTGGACTGTTTTCTGTATTAACTCTGCAAGATTTTCAGCTTATTTGCATATAATTATTTGTGTGTAACACACGGCAACACCATCAAACCAGACCTGTGAACAGACAGGAAGTGACTCTTGTACCTGGTGACTTGTGGCGTACAGGAGAAACATAGGGCTGGCGGGGAGGGAGCAATGGGGAGGAAGGGAGGGAGACAGACACTCCTCGGGTCAATCCGGGCCTCAACACCTCCTCAGCGGGGTACGGCTGCACTGGCAGGAGTCCACTGCCATGATTCTGAAGAACCACAACCCTCTCTTCCTGAAATCTGTGATGGAAACTGGGACTGAGAGATTGACTTCCTAAAGAGAGAGAAAGAAAGAGCGAGCGAGAGCGAAAGCGTGAGTAAAACAGCCCTTAAACGCTGCAGGATAAACCTTCAGGCAGGATAGAAAGGAAAACTATTAAGATATTGTTACTGTTAGTTCTTTGTATCTGAGAGTTTAAAACTGTTAAATAAACATACAAAGTAGAGCAACAGATTAATTTAAGACCCTTTAACGCTCCAAAGCAAATATACAGAGAAGTTTCTGTCAAGAAATAAGGTCTTTAATGCCAAACCTGAGCTGGTTTAAACAAAACACAGACAGTAAGGCTAGTTTTATGACACGGCCCAACAAAATACATATGGTGAGTATTTCTGAGAAAGACTGATGAGGAGAGACAAGTAATATATCATATAAAACTATTGTGTGTGCTTCCATGCATGTACCGTTTGTGTGCATGCATTCATGTACTTGTTTATGTGTGTGTGCCTATGCATGTTTGTACTATGTATGATTGTGTGTGTGTGTTATGATGTTAAAATTGCCTTTTAAAAATGACCTTTGTGTTGCAGGCATCAAATCGTATCAAGTGTGATACAGGAAAGCTGCACAATGAGGTAAAAAAAAATTCTTGCAAACATGGTGCCCAGTATGAATATTTGTTCTGTGCGCAAGTTGGAAAAATTATTTGATTGCAAACAGTCCAAACAAAAATAAAAAGCAGACAGGGCCGATCCAGACAACACCATAACATTCTCACAGCCAATCAGCAACAGGGGGCGTAAGCCCCAGCTGTTAGTTGTTGCACATGTTTATTATTTTGAAGGGGGACCTATGAAGAAGGGGTGTGTTTGTTTGGGTATTGTTTTTCAAAAATCAGCTGCGTTTCTCAGAAATCGCTTCACAGTTACCAATAATCTAATTCAAATTTGGATTTAAATGCTATCTGACCCAAAAATAAGGGTCTGTTTTAGTTTTAAGACCATGAGACATTGGCCACAGGGTGGAAAATTCATCGGCATGGCAGATCCGTGGTCTGCCGACTCTTAATGCAGCCCAGAAAATCAAGTCCGACTAATAACAGTCTACTCTAGAGAACTCTGGAATAATTACAGCCCTGCTTTCATAACACTGACCAAAATACCAGCCAGAGACTCCATTCATCAGACATCAAATATTTATCAGAATATACATTCAGTTAAAATGAGGGTTTGGAGCCGGACGGAGGCCGCGCCAAAGCCTACATTTAGTTAAACATGGAGAAGCTGAACCAGAGAGATTCATAAAGAGTTTGTGTCACAAATCAGGTACACTGGTGAGTTTTCATGAGTTTAGCATCAGTGAAGGACAGAATCTGAGAATAAATAATGATGAATGCTAACTATGTGGAGAAAATCAAAGCAGCAAAAACATGGAGTGGAAAACAGGATGGTAGATGAAAAGCTTACATGAAAGACAGTGACTGAATGTTATTTGTGTTCTTCACAAAAGATTAACATCAGGTCTCACCAACTTCAAATACAAAGAATCTCTCATTAGCACAGAAAGCTACAAGCAACGACAAGCACAGAATGACAAACACAAAGAAATGGAAAGCAGACTTGTGTGAAAAACAAAATGTCTGAGTCACACATTTCACTGCAAACATAAAAAAATAAAGTTTTCAAGATTCCACAAAACTATTTTTAAAGGATAGTTTAGATATTTGCACTTGTTTACTGTGACGTTATTGTACTGACAAATTATCTAAAATCCTCCTTTAAATTTGTTATCAGATAATAAATATCAATCAAGATAATAAATGGTAATAACATAGAGGCTTTATTTTCTTTCTGCAAATACAATTTTTTTATAACTGTGGGTGAAAATAATGACCCAAATATTTCTTCACAGTCTTAGAGAGATACACACACACATAGACCTTCAGCATGCAAATTAATAAACAAAAAAATGTAATGAATACTGTAGTTTTATATTTTTATGTTTAGTTAAATAGCAGCAGTTGCGATCATAATCTCGATTATTCATTCTATTACTCGTTCAGGCCTCATTGTGTTCACAAATGCAGATACATGCAAATACACAGATGGGCAGCAACATCTTGGAGTTATTAGACAGATAAAACTCAATCACCCTGAACCTACGGCAACATTAACTGTTTAATGACTCGGTCAGGACCAGCATCCTTTTAGTTTCAATTTTAGCTGTTGTTCCTCTAACAATGTTAAAAAAGTCCTGTACCCTAATTACTCCCGATGGCTGAATTCCAGGAGGTTGTTGACTTGTGTGTCCCTCAGAACTCACAGAGTCAACCATGTGTGTACCTGACAGACGGAGACCGGCGGTATGTCTCTCAGATTAGCCTGAAACACACGGTGACCTTATCGCCTCAGTTTCAGAGAATGTTTTCATGATTACCTCACAAACCTGAAAACATGGCTGGCTGAGTTTCTGAGATTAAGATAATGAGATTAAACCTTGTGTTGCTAGAACTGAAACCTACAATCTCAAGATCTACAACCTATTTAAATAAAACTCCCAAAATGTTACTAGTTACTCATATAGTTTTGAAGGTCTTTTAACAATCTCTAACATACAGCAGAACAAGGTGGCAAATTAAATTTGATGTCTGTTATATTGGGAAAACAAGACATTTCTTATGAGTGATGATGAACTGTTATATAATATTGAGAGTAATGGGTTAAAGATCTAGGCAGGTTTGAACCCTATGATTCAATTTTCTCATTAGCATAACTTTTGAAGATCAGGCTTGTGCATGACATTTGAAAACAGGTTTTCTCTTTTCTGAAAGATTAACTGTTTATCCTTGAAAGTTGTAAAGACTATAAACTTTCACTCTGGAAGCGAAAGTCAGTCATGGCGGGTTGTAACAACATACTGTGGGCGATTAAAAACTTTGCGAGTAAACAATCACAGTCTGTTAAATAAAATGTTGAGGCCATGCTAAGTGACATGGAACTGGACACCAGACCAGCTGAGACAACATATAACATTTCTAAAACACACACACACACACACACACACCTGATCTCAACAGCCACAAAACATAAACCTTACTCTGACACACACAATACAGAGGGATCAGCTTTCTGTAAGTCACTCTATGGCAAGAGATTTATACCTGTGAAGACAGCACACACACTCACAGACACACTCACACGTTCTCAGCTCAACATCTCAGCCCATGCCGTATATCACTCTGCACTGTAACCCAGCATCAAACGGCCCCTGCTTTTACAGCTAAATCCTTCCTGATCCGACCTTTACAAGGCCTCAGTTCAAAGGCAGAGAAATTCTTCAGTGTGACACTCCAAACGCAAAGGGTCAATCCATGAAAGCAGAAATCCCCACAAAAGTCTGTTTCTGGAGGATTAAAGGGCTCAAACCCACAAAAAAGAATCAGAAAGAAAAGAGGGAAGAAAGACAAACAGAGAGATAGAATGTGTAACCGCAGAATGTGCTTTTGATAAACTGATCTGAGAAGGTTTTGGTGTTAGAATTTTTACTAGCTGGAAAAGGTGCTGGTGACATGCCAAGGTAAAATGTTTGGTTCTTACTGTATAACAGTAATGGTTACAGTTTCAAGATGGTTGATGGTTAAACTCAATATTATTCAACTTCATTTGTCAAAACTATAATAATAATTACTCATCATTCAATAATAACAAGTATGGCCCATAAAAACATATTCAAAATGTTTAATTTATGCTTATTAGAACACTGATATATATTATATCAGTCTGTGAGATTTCAAATGATGCTCACTAGCTTTTTCACTAGCAGTTAAAAATACACAACACGACACAACAGTTGTTTGTTGTTGCTAGCACTACGCCTCATTACATTTCTAAGTAATGGCATCATGCGGTTTTCTAAATTTCAGCTTACGCAAAGAAAATTAAAACAGTTGACAGAAGAAGAATCATCAACAGAATGGTTTCTCATGACCTCACTATCAGAGTATCTGATGTTCTTCATTACAGTCAGACTCGGCACTGAGAGGAGCGTCAGTCACATGACCCGCCTCAGGAGCGCCATATCCGTGATCTGGATCCTTCTCTCCACCCCCTGCAGCGAACATAAGGTGTCATAAATGCTTCATGAGCAATATGTCTCTGCAGAAAATACACCAGTGTTGTCTCTAACCGACCGAGACCGTCTGCTGTCAGAATCAGAACCAGAGGGAGTTCATCAGTGTTAATAGAGCGGATCTGCACACCAGCTAATAAACAAAGTGACAATCAACCACATTTAAGAGAGAAAGATTACAAGGGAAATAATTTATTTGTATCCCTCCTTCCGTAGAAGAAGGACTCTGAGTTAGATTAGCAGATGAAAGTTTCTTGCATGTGGGTCAGGCGGTGTTTGTTTGGCTTCTCTCAAACTTGTCTTGACACACTTAAGTGAGTGAAGTGAGCGGAGATGAATGAGGTTAATTGGAACGCAGCTCCATTGAGAGGGTCTGTGGGGAGACAGCTATCAGGCCAGCAATGGTGCTGAATTCAGCAAGACGCTTGAACAGAGACCAAGAGCATCCTGTGGAACTGGGTGTCAAGGTAACATGGCAGCATTAATGAGGTAATGACGTGTTTTTTGGCCACAATGGTTTAGGTTCTCCAGAGAGTGACGTGTGACTGACAAGTGTGGAATTTTGGAGACCTTTTAAAAGGAGATTGAGATTTTGACTTTTGTGATGCCAGACTACAGAGTAAAGAATCAATGTTTAACCAGAGTTTCAGGTCCACATGACTTCAGACTAACACATGTAATGTAGACATGCTCTTGCATGACTAAACTTTTCTTTTAATTGTCCACACTGGTTGCAGAACATCTATTGAAGAGGAAATTTAAAGGGGATGAAATAAAATGTTTCAGGGAGGGGTGTGGCTTTGAACATGAATACATGTTCATATTGTGGCTCATGTAAAAAACTTTTCCAAGAGGGTTTCACTATGCAAAGTATGCAAAACAAAGCACACTGTCACCATGCTAATAAAAACATGGCTGCCCAAATATTTTAAAAATCCACATAAATTTGTAATGTCACTGTTACACTAATTGGATGTTGGATGATTGGTCAACCATCATGGCCAATCCCTGGTGTTCAGACCTAGAATTAACAGTCAAAATAATTTCCTGTCAGCAAAAAGAACCGACAAGCCAAAGCATGTAACCAATCAGAATGCGGCAAAATCACTAAACCTCTAATTTAGCCAATCCCGTTGCAGGTCTGTGAAACTCTTTGGAGGCTTAAGTCAATTGTGCAATTCAAATAAAATAAACACAAAACAAGGAATGCAGCCAACTGCAAAAAACAGTTCAATGAGTTCAGCAGCAGTTTATTAAAGATTTTTATTCCCACTGGGTGAAAAGTAGCTTACCTGCATCGCTTTTGCCAGTCCTCCCTCCTCCTTCTCTGCCCTTCTTCAGCACTGCCTTAAACATGACTTCCACCTTTCCACAGTCCTGCAGAGAAAAAGTTAGCAAGACCACATTATATTGACAGAAATGAAGGCAATAAACAATCCTTCGTAAACTGGTTGCCTGCAACAGAGCAATGGAACACAAAACTTCGTGATAAAAGGAATTGGCTGATGAAATTCCCAGCATTCCACATTTAATTAGCGCTCTGTCGCCCGGTCTTGGGCATACAAACAAATAAACAAAGCAACAACAGGAGACTGTGGTACCCACACACTGTAAATACACACCCTTCACACAATCCATTAAATATAAAATTTAAGGAAAGAAATGAAAGACGTAGGCAGGCAAGGAGAACCAGTTGCTATAAACCACTTAAAATAAGTATAATAGGGGAAACTAGTGTGGCACCGGCCTTCATAAGTCCACACATTCTTTGTGTCCTAACAGCAGCTGTCTGCACTAAAGTGTCTCTCAGACAATGGAAGGAAATACCAGCCCGTCTACCAAACCTCCACTTGATTCTAAAATAGCAGAATGGATCGGTCTGCTTATCTGGTGATGCAGACCCACAAGCTGGCGTTTCAGTAACCAGGGATCTGGTGAGAGACGAGAGCGCTTTCATTCTGGGGTTCCATCTTAGAATCCAGCTGTAGACGTTCGTCTGTCTTATTACAGTCTCATACAGGTCCAACCACAAGTAGAAAATGTTAAGAACAGGTATCAGGGCCAAAAATGTGTCCCAGTCACCCTCAGTACACTGGGCAACATTACATAGTGTCTCCATCTCTTTGCGATATCAAGAAAATTTTTTTAATATTTTCTGGGATTTTCACTTATAATGGTAAACAGAAAATATTTTCTGTTATCAAAATGTGTTTTAATAAAACTAGCACAAAAATATGACACTATGTAATATGATTTACCAAATGCAAACGTATATCAAACTCAACACAAGGAATAAAAGCACAGCTTCAAACCTCATTGGTTTATTTTAGTGAGTTATTTGATCTATCATGCTTTATTTCACACCGTCATGTTTGTAATACAGTCTGCAAGACTAAAGTTTTGATCTCAGCTCCAGTAACTTGACATGTTGCCAGTTTTAAATAAAGTCAACCGGTTCGGTCACGCTCTCCCATTCAGCTTCAAGGTCAAATGTTCCCACATCGGAGCTGTGAATTGCAGCTTTGGAACAAAGTCCATTCTGATTTTTTTCTTCTGAAGTGACTGTATTCACAAAGAAAATGCAAGTTACTCCTTAAATACTGTCCGCTGTGCACAAGTCGTGTATCCGACACAAAAGATGACCGACAGCGCAAGCAGCTGATTTTAAAAATGAACAACCTTTATTTTGTATCTCATACACACACACATCAATCTCATGTGCAGCATCACACCTAAATGCATGTGAATTACTTTATTACAGCACACAGTGATTCTTTAGACACTTCTTTAGACACTCAGTGCTGTTTTTCTGACACACCAGATGATTGTGTGTGAATACAAAAATAAGAAGTTTAACTCTAATAACAGAATTACTACCCCAGTGTTAGTAAGTATGAATCATGTGAGAGACACAAGATTAAAATGGTTAAGAATGACATGAAATTTGGCCCCGGCTCAGCAATGTGTAGCTTCAACCCTGAATTAGCAATTCCAAGTATGAAAAGTCAATTTGGGTGATGAACTAATGCACATTTTGTGTGACGTTCCAAGAAAACAGTTTTATATAATTGGAAAAAGACAGTAGGTGAGAGAAAAAATAATTTGTAGGCTGTAATTTATGTTGGAAAATGAGTCAAGAATTATTAGACAACTTATTTCCTTTTATTCGAGACAAACTTTGAGACTGATTATTTTGTAAAATGGCTGCAAAAAATGTGTTTGCTGGATTTGATTCGAATGGGTCGGATTTGAAGGGAACCACATCCTGCCGTAGAGATGTGGCTTTTGGAACACAGGCCTGAACGACATCAGGAAACTCACATCCAGAAAATTGTGCCCATCTTAATTTCTCATCAGCCACTATTTCCTCTCTTCCTATACAATGAGGCACACATGCACCCCAGAACAGGAAGTAGGGTCACACATGCACAGGCAAAACAAAGTTCACAAGCCACACACACACCTAAAACACAGAGATTAGGTCATATTTCTCCATCTGCATAGTGCTGGAAAAAGAGTAAATATACATACTACACAAATATTATAAACAACTTGTGTGTCTGTGTGTATGTGTCTGTGTATAACATGTTGCTTAAAGACATGACATTGCTTAAAGTAACTTATGGCAGTCAAAAGGTGTCAGCTCTAAGCTTTACCGGTGTGCCACTATACTTTAGTGTCATGGTCCTAACCAAGTATGATAACAGTAACTGATATCTGCCCTAAATACCTAACTGTTTGTATCAGTAATATTACTGCATCTACTATCAATTCACTATGACAACTGATACCAATACTGCCTGATCTTCAATTTAAGTCACCGATTTTATTTTAAGATGCTAAGAAAAGTCTGAACTGACCCATCCTTGCACGAATGAAATGAAATTACAGACTGCAGCAGTGCATTAGGGCCCCACCGTTGCGTGCTTGCCAGAGTTGAAACCAAGCAATTGGAAAGCTCTGGTTTTGACCACCGCTGGCCCTCCTCTTTGAATAACACTTTAAGTTGTACTTTCTAGTAATAGCAGGTTTCTGTTGGCCAAAACTGCAGCTAAAATGTGAGTTTAATTGGGCCGGAGCTGAGATTTATCAGATGGTGGAAGGAGAAAAATACAGAATGACAAGCAAAAAGCGGTCGACTGCGGTAGATGCAGAGGAATAAAAGCAAAAATGCTAAAACGAATATAGAAAATGGAACCGTATATTCAAAAGCGCCGCAGTATATAAATGTTGCGCTATATAAGATATGGCAACTGAATGGAAACTTTTCATTCAAATGAATCGATATAAATGAACAACTGTCAAATGAACGAGAACTGGTGGCTGAGGGGCTCGTTCACTGAGTGGAAAATGAGGACGGCTTTTTCTAAATAGGTTTTATGGCTAAAACCTAAGGGAGAATGGCCTTGTTTCCTTTTTTGGACAAGCTGGCCTAAATCTCCTCTTCACTTTAACATTTGAATAAGACATATGACACACGGGGTGGGGGGGGTTTACATCAAAAGCCGTCAAGCTTTTCCGCCTAACAAGAGCGTTAACAAGAGAGTTTTAGGCAAAAGATGATTGTTGGTTTTCACCAAGATTTTCACCAACATCTGAAAAGTTACAGCATTCCCTTGTCTGTGTATATTTCACATTAACCATCATGGTAAGCGGTGTTAACATTCTCTAAGTAATGTAAGAGGAAGGGGGCATGAAGTCATGACACAGGTAACAGCAGAACCTGAGGGATTGGGGGAAACATATGCAAGATACATGAGAATTCCCATCCCTAAATCAACATGACATCTGTTTTACCCTCTACCAATGTGTTTCAAATTAACAGAAACATGACATCATAGAGTAAATTGATGATGTCACCTTGTGTTCATATAAACTAAAACACTGCAAGATAATTTTCTTATTTTAGATCCCACATCAATACCGCCACTAACCAAAGCTAAGTACTGCCAGTAACGTCCATGTGCTGATCAAAAAGACGAGGTGGTTCACTGACGGATCTGTTTGGAAGGCAATGCCACAATCTACACTTCATTTCACTAACCTATAGACGCCCTGTGGACATTAACCAGTCCACCCCTTCACTTCTGCTCTTTTCAGGTCAAACATTAGCTCATTCTCTCCTGCTGAGTTAAACACAGTCAATTAAACTATTAGTCTGCCATAAAAACACTGGAGAGACTCGAGGAACAGCAGGACCACGCAAGCCTGCGCTTTCATTAATGAGTAAACATGAGAAATGAAAGGTGTTGACAGACAGACAGAAAGTCAATGTTTGGGTGTCAATCCAAGAACTAGCATGCAGATCGTGCATCACTCACTGGATCACACTCTTCTGGAACTTAATAATTATGCTGTTTAAATTAGCACTTTTCGTGATATCAGGATTTTACCAGTCATAACCGCTTCCGCAATGCCAGATTTCTCGGTACAAACAGCCGACCATACTTGCCATGCAAGTCTTTGTCAGTCACAGACTTCTGAGGGATTGTGGCAGATGGTCTCTTTAGACTTAGACACTTCAATTGTCTCTACAAATGTATGTAACAAGGCATCATTTTATTATTAACATAAGCGCCTTTTTGACAGCTGTCAGTAAGGCACTTAAACACGTATGGTACACATAAAGTCCTAAATAAAGTCAGCACTTAAGTACAGTCAATTAATCTACAATTTCAGCTTTTGCTGTCCCTAACACAGACTGTATACACAGTATTGTGAGCATTATAACATTTTGATTGTGCTTTTACAGAAACTAGTAAAGCTGAACCACACAAATAACCTATGAGATACAGAAGACAATCTTTCCTCTCACTAAACCTACAGGCATGGCTCTTACTTCCAAACGCAATATAATTCATCAGGGTTCAATAAAAGCATGCAACACCAGATTAGATGAACAGAACAATGGCAGTAAGCCCTAGAAATGAATCACAGCCCTGCTTACCGCAAGTGAGCTGATAGCTTCTGGCCGACGGCAGCAATAAGAGACGTCTACTGAACTGCAAACATTAACCCACTGCACCACGAGGCTTTAGGGTGCAAGAGACTAGAAACACAAGATTATAATGACAAGCAGGGATAGAGACGTGAACACAGACTTGGTTCAGCTGATCTTTACAAATGCAGAAACAAACACATTCCATTACGTGTGTGTGTCCGGACACCTGTTGTGTCAGCCGGCTCGTGACCCTGGAAAGTCTCGAGTCCAAAGTGTAGCTTAAATGAGCTCGTGTAAAGAGAAACTAAAACATCACTGCCTTGTAAATGTTTTGGCCCACGTTTGTATTTTAACACATAAAGTCCTTCACGTTTGCCTTCTTTTATCCAGTCTGTTTTATGCGGGCCATTCAAAATGAATAGAGGCAAGAGGCAGGTGGGTTTTAACAAGGATAAACTGATGTTTACGGTAAACTGATGTTACGATCTGCTGCACGACAACAAAAACATCCTAAATAAAGTAAGCAAACATTGTTTATCCCTGTCAAGTTTCACACCAGCGTCTGTTTGACAAATAAGGTTCTTTAAACAACTTTAAAACCAATAACGCTGTTTACGAGGCATAACCAAACACAGGCACGTTTGTTTCTCCGGCGTGTTTACGTTGCAACTTCACGAGATCAAAGTTCTTTGTTAATTTGAGCATCTTTGTGCATCGAATCGCAAAAATACAATATAAAGCTCTAGGAAACTTACCTGTTGTGAGTAATATTGCGCACAAACTCTGCGTTACACCCGCGTCCTCGGTCCCAGCATAACTTTATAACTGGAGTGAGTGAGTGAGCGCGTGCTGTCGACTCCTCCCTCTGTCCGAGTCCCAGAACTGTCAGACAGACAGACAGATACGTCTCATCTCATTGGGAAAGCAGAAAAATAATCTGGTTCATAACACCCATACAAATACTGTAGTGCACGAATTTATGGCGTTATGGCACGTCATTAATGTGTCTTGCGTGCAGTTTAATCGACTCCACAGCGCCCTTCGGTGGCTGTTATTGGCGTACAGCAATCGTCGGTCTGTTTCATGCAGTCTGGCGACTGCGGGCATATGTGAAACTATCGCTCTGTCAAGCGCAGGTACAACAGAGGGTAGGATGCGATTTTGGTTTGTTGCTCAGCAGGTTTATAAATTGAAACAATAAATGATCTTTGGCTTCTGTGCTGCGTATTGAAGTATCTGGATGTAAATTCAATGCTGCACTCTGGGGGGCGTTTGGGCATAACGGGTAAACAAACGCAGCCGCTTAGCTCCTTTACTGTCATTTTACTGCTCATCATTCTAGGTGCCACGTTGTGACGTTTGAAGGTCACATTAAAAATTAATAACAATAATATGTTAATATCACAATATCACAATATTTAATTGTGATAATAACAAATATACTAGATAACATAATATTGAATATAAAACTTTCCAGTTTATTTGTTGTGTTTGGTCAGGCCGGCATTATTCCTGGTTTGCTGGCAACAGTGTTGGACCATGAGTTGTGTCCAACTTCTGTTTGGCAGTTGTGTAGACTGGGTGAACCTTCAAAGCTACAATTTCCCCAGGAATAGCTTAGAGATGAAGACATGAAAATAATTCCATACATACATTACATGTTGGGATTTGATATACTCACAGTATGGACTGAATGAGGGATCAGTAACAGCTCATGAATGTGTGAGGCGATTCCACGGCACAGATGTCCTGGACTGAGGAGCCCTTAAATAGCTCTCACTAATGGCCATATCCTTGGCTCTCCAGCCTTCTGTGGAGCGCAAACCAGTGCTATTATAATGTAACATATAGCCTCTACCACCCAGTGAGACAGGCGCTAGTGTAAGATAGCTTAACCCTTACTTTCCTATGATACAAACAGCTGGATACTTATTTTAGTGGGAATGAGAACGAATTAGTGTCCTGAGCCACAGTAATGGCAAAAACCAGAAGTTATTTTACTATACAGGGTTAAATTTACCCTCAGAGCAAACTAACTAAACTAACAGTTCTTTCTAATATGCATTTGAAAAATATTTTCAATGTTATTAAACCTAATTAATATTTTAAAAGTCTGAACACCAAAGGGCCTAAAGTTGTTATTCCTTATTCCCAATGTCGTTTCATTATTTTAACCACAATAATGTGTTACGGTTGTTGAAACAGTATGCAGTATGAAATGAAAATGAAACTACTAAATATATTGGTCATTTATTTGTTTAAATGTATAATAATACTGTTGGGCAATAGTTGTTATTCAAGATACGTTGAAAATGATCTTACACTATTTAACAGATTGGGAACATTGGGAAATTTCACACCTAAAGTTACAATAGATGTTTTCTGATTGTAGTGTTAGAAGTCGGATTATTATTGATTACTTGTCAATAATATTACTATTACTGTATATTACTGAATATTATATTACATAATTAATAACAAAAAAATACGTATTACATAAACGACCGCCATAGTGCTCATATACTGACTCACAGACTAGAGAGAGAGAGAGTTACATAAACTATTAATTTTACATTTGTATCATTGTCATTTTACATAATTTTACATCAATATCATGTGTGGAAAGTAATTTCTGAGTATTCTTTAAATTCCACAATCATTCCTGGTTCTGACAGAATCATCCTTAAACAGATTTAACTAGTCTCTTGCTTAGTGCATGTTGTACAGTACATTTCAATACAGACTTTATATAAATATTACTTATTTGCATTTGCATACTACATAAGCTTACAAAAGCTTGTCATATATAATTATGCCTTCAGGATGTAAATTATAGCAGCTGACCAGATTATAGCATTTTGTTTCATATTTGATCAATTTCATATTTTATTTCTCTTACCTGATCTTTCTTGTTTTTTATCTCAATTGTTACACAAATTACAAATAATTGTGTTGTGAACATAACAACCATCTAGGCCACATTTACCCCAAATTAGCTTTCACATTTTACGAAAAAATTAGGGGTTAGGTGCCTTGCTCAAGGGCACTTCAGTTGCTACCTACCGGCGCTGGAATCGAACCAGCAACCTACTGATTACAAGCCCGACTCCTTAACCAGTAGACCACAACTGCCCCCCCCAAAAAAAAACAATCTATCATATGGTTTGCTATCATATGGTTGCTATTGCTACCCAATGAACCTATCCTACTGTACCATTAACAGCTAAAATTTCAAGTCATCAACTCATCACTCATCAATTTAGCACATGTATGGTGAAAAGCACTTAAATTAAATGGAACCGTAACTGTTTATGGTAGCGGAACAAACAACATAAACCAGCATATTAAAAAACAACTGTTATCTTTATTACATCTAAATACTGTAATTATAATAACTTTGTTTCCATAAGGTCTCTCACATATACATACAGTTCTACATAGCAATTTATCATGGCACAGTTTTTGTGCATAGGAGCACAGATCACAGTTGTACAATAAACTGACGTAGTTGTACAAGACTCCATGGAACATACATTAATCTTTACATTACGTAGGCTACAGCAATGAGACCAGACAAAAGGAGGTTTGTCAATGCACAGAACATTAGTTTGTTTTTCATTTTTTTACACTATTATATTTTCTTTAAACTTTTCAGCCGATATGTAATTAAGTTACACTTTTCGTTTGGCTCAAGAACTGAGATGACTTTTCCAACATGCCGTTTGTAAAATAAAAACATACAAGATGGTTGAAGCTTTCATTAAGTCAGACCTTAAACATATTAAAAACGTGAGTGAAAAGTAAAATCTTTGGCTCACATTCAATGTTGGATCAAAGAAATTCAAGTTAATGGTGCAAATAATCTGCCATCTGTACATGCACCAATACACACACAAACTTTCCCACACCCACACATAGACACTCTCACTTGTGTACACGCAAACACACACCTGCGCACACACAATTTAAATCCCCAACTGAAACTGAATGTCACTCCAGTTGGAACTGCTTGGTTGCACAAACGCATGCGCCCACGCACACACACTCACACACACACACACACACACACACGCACATACGCACAGAGTAATCTACTCAAATGAAAATGAACCAGTCACTTCAAAAGATTCAATAGCTTGTCCATACAACGGTCTAGGAATATTCCTGGAATCCACTGACTCAGGTATGTTGTACAGAGTGACATCTCCTTATAATAATCTATCTATGGCTACACTTACATCAACAAATACACACATACATGCCTACACCCAGGAGTCGGGCGAGGCCGGGTAGGGCTGAGTTCTGTATGAAGGCCTGCGTGTGGTGGAGTAGAAGTCTACGTAATTGGTATTGGGTTTGAGCACCTGTCTCTCGCTCACTACGGGGTAACGAACAGGGTCGTCCAGGTAAGCGTCCTCATATCCCATTGGGGACGACAGGTACATTCCGTAAGTGTCAAAGGTGCTCGGATTGGCCTCCTCAGGGTAGTAGAGCTGGCCGTGCTGGAACAGGATACAAGGGAATTATACAAAATAGCTACTTTTGTGTACATGTGTGTATATAATGACTTGTGTGTATGAAAACTGCCTGTAATGCGATTGGCTGTCAAATGCATTACAGCAATAATTCACCAACAATGAAAATTCTATAATTTACTCATCCACACGCCATCCTGGATGTATATCACTTCATTTTTGTATTTGGAAAAATGTAGTATGTTTTTTAAATGTATGCCTGTTTTCAGGTTGTGTCAACCCTGTTACTATGACAATTATCCTTTATTAAAAATGTACCATTTCATTACTGTAAAAAATGTTCATATTCATAATTCATAAAAATGTTTTATGAATCGCTTTCCTTAAAATGTCTGCAAGGAAGTAAATACCTCTTTTTTGGCTGTATTTGTTAATTGTCAACCTGGTTTCATGATTTTTTACAGTAAACTAATAACAGAAACCGCATAGGCTAGTAATGGCTAAAAACTGTTAAACTGTCAACAGCTAGAATTAAACTTGTTCCTTTTCTGAACTTACATTCTAATGCATATTAATATTCATCAGTTTAGCTTGAGGCAGCAAACAAAGAGAAATCCACAGAAAATTTGCTGGATCATGCAGCAATGTATTTGCATACATTTACCATAAAGCTAAATAAATTAGCAATGTGCCCATTTAATCTAATGTTTCTGTTAAACGAAATACTGTTTTTTCGCTTGTTTGTAGGCAAAGCAAGAAGGAGTAAAACAAGAGATTACATCATCGGCATCTGTAGGCTTAGATGTATTGAATCCTGTGAATGGCTGTAATCAGGCAGAGAGCATGAGGCATCTGAATGCAGCTGGATTGAAGTTTCATGTACGTTTGTGTTCTGTGAGGGAAATAAGAGTTAAACACACCTGTGACCTGCGGGACTCCTCTGCTGAAGGAGAGGGGTACGAGCTAATGAAATAGGCTGACTGCTTTCCAGACCCTAGGTGTGGACACACACACACACACACAAAAACATGAAGTATTTAGTCATTAGTATGATGGTAGAATATTGTTATATAAAGACATAATCAACTGCACAGTAATATTAATTTGTCCTTTGATGGAAAAACAAAGCTTGGAATGTCACAACTGACCAATCAGAATCAAGTATTCCAGAGCACTGTGTAATAAATTAGCATCATATATGTGTGCAGTCTGTGGTGTCACCAGACTTCACACCCAATAGAAGACTTCTGCTCTGTGAGCCACAGTAAGGCTGAAGGTAAGAAAATGTGCAGAAAAAACAAGACGGCACTCAATGAGATCACATTCAGAGTCACAGACGCATATACAGACCCTCCAGGCTCAAGTGACACCAATCAATACAGTAACAATGGCGGTCAAGTGGTTTTAAATGAATGACCATTAACGCTTCCAACCAGACAGGAAATAAAACTGATTGTTCTGTTAGCTGAAGGAATTGTGCTGAGTGAAATATGCCTAATTTATAGCTGCTGCTGTACCTGTGCCATAAATAAGTACCAACAGGTCACTAGTCAGTATTTTTAACTAGTTATGTTTTTAGGATCAGACTTTACAATAAGTTTCCACTTGTTAATGCATTAACCAACGTAAACTAACATTTTTTACAGCATTTAATAATCTTTATTAATGTTTGTAATGTTGTTAATGCTTTTTAATTTAATTGTTTTAGGTATTGTAGGTACTAGTTAGGTAGTTAACTAATGTTAACAAAACGGAACCTTAGTGCTTCTGTATTTAGACAGCAACCTAACAGTCCACATTGTAAATGTACTGTCCTGTTTTAAATATTTATTAGTAAATATTCATTAATTAATAATATTGTGTATAATGGGACAGGACTGTATTCACTGGGATTTGATTTGTTGTTCATGAGAATTAATGAGAGAGAAACAAACAGGTTGAGCTGACGTCATTTTTTAATAATTTTCTCTGCCTATTGCTTATTGAGTGCCAGGTCATGTTTCTCCACCATCTGGATAATTTATTATTTATATAATCATTTTTATAAAGATGATGGGCAACAAAAATACATTTTTTATGAACTTCCTAACTGTAAGTTTATGATATATAATTACTCAAATCAGCTCAGCAGAACTTGTAATACTACAAACAGGTACTTTTAACTTGCTGTAATGGAGACAGAAGGATGCAGGTAAGCTCACCTGTGTACTGACTTGTGTTTCTGTTGGCGTCTCCATAATAATTATGAAGTTGCATAGATGACTGAGTCCTCCGCTGATTTAATCGATGTCCTCGTATACCTAACATGGCAGGAGAAGATGTGGCACTACCCCCTAAGCGTGACAAATGGAAAATAAAATCACCTGTCACTAGAAATATAGACCTTTATTAGCAGTAATTTCACTACACCATTTACAACATTACCCACAATGCATTGTGGTTATGACAACCCACCTGATTGGACAACGGGTGACATCTGCACGTTGCTTGTTGGCAGGGTGGGCTGGGATCGGTACCTGTCCCGTTCCAGTGTTGACACTGGGGTAATGAAGTGATTCTGGTTCCATCCGTCCTAATGAAGCACAGAACACACTGTCCTAAGATCTCAGGAGAACATCGGTGTTCCTAATCCACAGACAAATGGTTTGGAACGTGTACCTTTTTATAGAAGGTGCGCAGGTCTCTATACTGCCATAGAGTGTTTAGCACCTGCGCTGCAGCCTTGACCACTTTCATGGAATACCTGCCACATGAATTCAGAGCTTAAACATTATAGCTCCATATGCATTTGAACTATATTACAGTTTTTACTGTATTTTACTGTATATACTGTATTTTACTGTATTAACAGTCACTCCAGAAGTACCTCTCTCCACGTCCTCTGCTGATCGTGACCAGCTTGTCGATGCCGTCCGTCTGGGCGAGCGCTCGGGCGTTCTCCATGTTCCTGCTGGTGACCTCGTGAAGCGCGCAGCAGACCGCAGCCACGGTCTCATCTGACAGCAGAGATGGACCGTTGCCAGGGAGACGAGTCACCAGGTCCCGCATGGCGTACTTTCCTTTGAAACCATTTGAAAGAACAAATGTTTAGATTAGAAGATGCATTGCGTGTTTTAATGAATACATGAGACATGAAACTGAAATGAAACGCTTGAGTGACTGACCAATGAGCTCCTTGTTCCTGCTGTCCAGGGCCATGTTCCGCAGAGCAGTGGCCACAGAACAGACCACCCTGTCATTATCCATTCTCAGCAGTTCCACCAGAATGGGCAAACCCTTCTCTTTACGTACAGCAGCACGGATGTAGGCCGCAAACTGGCCGATGAGAGAGAGTCAGAGAGAGAGACAGAGAAGGAAAGAGAGAGAGAGAGAGAGAGAGTCAGAGAGAGAGAGTGAAAGAGAGAGTCATAGTCATAGAGAGAGAGAGAGAAAGAAACAGAGTCAGAGAGAGAGAGAAAGAGAGTCAGAGAGAGAGTGAGAAAGAAAGAGAGAGAGAGTCAGAGAGAGAGAGAGAGAGAGAGAGAGAGAGAGAGAGAGAGAAGGGTATAAAAATCAGCTTAAAATCTTTGTTTACAGGCATAAAACTTAATTAAAATAGGAGCATGGCATGAGAACCAATCTCTAATGTTACAATTTTTTGTTACAACGAAAACTACCTAATTTCAGTTAGAAATGAAAAACATTTTTTAAATTGCAATTTTTACATTTTACGCACATTTTGTGGCCAGAGATTTATTGTCAGTATTCAATTACCTGCACAATATCATCAGTGTCAAATATTGACGTGTTATACTGTAACTGTCTACATTTTTGCAAGTCGCATTTATAAAGTTAAGTAATATTGGTCAAATAGGTTTTTGGTCAACTAATGAACGTGTTAAAAAAAATAAAGAAGACAAAGCGTGTAATATTAACTGAATAAAACTGTAAAGCTACGTCCTCAAGATGTATATGTGCAGGAAAAATTCTTTATCCATCAGCCGCTCATATAATTTAGGTCTATTCTGGGCCCTGGGACTGTATAATTGTGTTTATGGTACAGTCACCACAAGATTCCTACCCTCCAGGTTCCTGCGGAAAGATTCTGCAGAGATCCAGCCGCCCCTTCCAGCGTGGCCGGGTTGGAGCTCTCAGCCAGCAGAGTGAGGTACGGCTTCACCACAGACGGGTGCCACAGCATCTCTGCCCCCTTTGGACTTCCAGAAAACCCTGGAATGGGCCCCACACCATCCCACTGCATCATGGGATAAAAACCATAAAATAACATGTTTAGCTTCATTAGCTTCAGCTTTGAAGCATTTACCTGTTGTAAAATGTAAAACACAAACATATTTCTAAACGAAAATCATTAAGCTGTGATAAATTGCTTTGATAACTGAATTTCAGTGCACAGTATTTAAATTATATAACAATTTGTTATAATTTGATTTAGGGCTTGTTAGTTCTGATAAATTTTTATTATTTCCTGTTGTTCATAATTATTACTTTATGATTAAAAAATCTTTGTTTAAAGAGATTTTTGTGCCACAAAAAACAATTTCTAGTTGATATTAGTTGAACTTAAATATTTTAGATAATAAGTTATCTAAAACTAGGATAATGTATCTTTACTATGGGTATTTCCATGAGTTTTTAGGATAAATTCTCTCGTGTATTCCAGATTTACTGACAGTTCCAGATTTTGTTGTCTGCAGAAACTGTTGAACGTTCCACCCACTCAGCTGACAGTTTTGTGTTGACTAAGACTGTCACTCATGGTGAGCAATTTTTTTAACACTAATGGTGCAACAAATGGTAAAGCCTCACTGAGGCAAAATGCCTTTCTGAGCACCGACAGCATCAGAACCAGCAGAAGAGGTTTATGTGGCTCACCTGCTGATCTTGCCAGGATCTTTTCTTCTTCTTCTTTCTGAGGCCCCAGCAGCTGTAGTCGGCCTGCTTGCTGGACGTGTCGGGGCCCAGGAGCGTGTCCAGGTCTTGGGTTCCCATCAGCCTGGAAGGAGGCATCTCTAGCTCCAGACGGTACGACAGGTTCCTCAAAGTGCACACGCAGTTTTCTACAATCTAAAGAGACAGGGAGTGAAAAGTCCAGAGGGACATATTAAGAAGGCAATAGTGATTCATCCTGTTCCAGCAGATGGCATGCGAGGATTAATATTTCCTGAGAAAAGAACCACAGCTGCTCACTTCCGTGACCCACCACTAGGGGCGTTCTGCACTTCTGGTCCTTCAAGGAGTGGCCAGAAAACATGTAACACCTTTTTTAAGCAACCCGAGCCTCTGCCAGCTAGCTGCTTTCTTCTCATGTATTTGACTATTAATCAAATATCTGGCAAGAATGTGTCAAGCATATCCCAAAATACACCAACAGTAAAATGCATTGTTCTCAAAACTGGCTAGTGTCCGATATGCTAGATCTAGTCCAAAACCTAGCAAGTTGCATCTGGAGGAAGCATTTTAAGACTGAGAATGCAATCCCATAATGCAATGCAACAATGCAAAAATCGTTGATCATAAATATGTCAGTCAATATCAAAACCACCAATTAAAAAAGTCCTTAACACAATTTCTGTGTGTTATGTATCGTTTTATGATGCTTATCAAATCATCGCTCTGATTCTGTAAAGGTAGACAGATGACCTGACAGATCATTAGCTTAGCAACATGCTATCGCTAACACTATTGGAATCAGATGGGAGGAGATGGGAGTCTGTTATTTAAGTGTCGTGCAGAGTTTCTGGCTATGTAGGTAGTTCCAAACCAGTCACTTGTGAGGCTTCATAAACACCATAAATGATGACTTAGAGGGCAGCTGCCCCTGTTGGCTGGAGTCAGTGGGGCAGCTCACCCGGTTTTGGAGCTAAACTATTCTAC
This sequence comes from Yasuhikotakia modesta, assembly GCA_036877545.1. Classification (NCBI taxonomy): domain Eukaryota; kingdom Metazoa; phylum Chordata; class Actinopteri; order Cypriniformes; family Botiidae; genus Yasuhikotakia; species Yasuhikotakia modesta. The sequence continues at coordinate 37,308 of JBAJNP010000066.1, read as the reverse complement.
ATGTGATCAGAGGGTGATCTCTCACCTTGCTGTCATAATCGGAGGTGTTTACACAAGTTTTAATGATATAGAGGAGAGAATCAATCAGCCCTTCACAGCAACGCATCTGCCTCCTGGCCTCTTCTCCCGCTGAGCTCAGATTCCTGAGATACACGCCAGAATCATGCAGTTAACAGCACAACAGCATCTGGTTTCGCGTTTAACGTAAAATAAATGAATGAATGGTAAACGAATGTTGTGGCAGCTGTGACTCAAGCGTTGGCGGTACCTGAGGCATCCAGTGGTGTTCCTCAGCACAAGAGACGAGTGCAGCTTGAGTTTCTGGTCCTCCCGCTGGGGGGCCGCACCCCACCCGGAGTGAGGGATGATCACCGTGTTTGTGAGCGGACCAAGGGCGTCCCGAGCTATCGTCATCTTCACAGAGTCACATGATGACAGGTTCCACAGCACACCTGGCAAAGTGGGACCAGATTTAAAGAAACAGTTTACCCAAAATTGTTATTTTTTTCATAGTTATATATTTATTAAGTTACTTAATGATTATTTATTTTAAAAAAAATAAGATTTTCTTTCTGCTGTGGAACAGAAATAAACAGAATTCTGTAAACAACAAGTTCCAGTGTATTCCAGTTTGAACAATAAAGTTGTAAAATCTTAAGATTAAATACATTGTTTAAAAGGGGAAAATGTGATTATCACAATAATAACAGGACGCCAAGGCATAAGATTCATAATTTGCTTTATAATGTGATGAGATTTACAATTTCATAATAATTTCTTGGTCTTTTGGCACATCAGCACTGAATTATTAACATTATTATCTGGATGTCTGCAGCATGTCGCCTTTATTCTTCTTTAATGCCTCTATTCTCATCATTTGAACTTTATTCTTACAATATTACAACTTCAGTCTCATAATTATATGGCATTATTTTTTAAACTTGACTTCACTTTCAAAAAGGCTTTTTACATTGGTAGCATTAGCCTGATGATTAGCATGCGGCTATGTCACATGATGGACTTCATTTCCCAGCTTGTGGTCTTTTAATGACTCCTGTTTCCCTCCCCCTCACTCTGATTTTCTGTCATCTCTACATTGTCTTATATAATTATACAAAGTAATAAAGGCCAAAAATGGCCTATTACACCTTTTGCAGTTTTACAATAAAAAACTCTCTTTATGTGTTACATGAAATGAAAACACACACTTGATCATTTTTCACAACACATCAGAAATAGTGAGAGACGCATTTATAGGTGTATACTGCCAAATAACAGATGAAAGCAACCAGCAATCTCACAGATACAGACAATTAACACAAAACTGAGATTCTGAGAATCAGTGTAGCCCTAAAAGACCTGGCATTACACAAATCATTTGCTTCAGTTTGAATGATGGCATTGATAATAGACCGCATGAATCATGAAACCTTTTAGAACTGTTAGAAATATAATATTTCCCTAAATTTGTCCAGCAATGTCTCAGAAGTCCAGCTCGGATGGATAATATATCTGTGTTCTGTTGCAATCAGCTCGGCTTTTAATCAAATACTCTGTCTTCTACAGTAATCAGAGCAATGAGATGCATTACTGTAATCTCCTGCCTGAGCTGCACAGCACAGACTGTTCTGATCTGATCACAGGAGCAGAGCGAGAGAAATGAAAGAGAGGCTCGGGTCATGTGACCACACACACCCACTCACCGGTGACAAGCTCTCGCACTTCTGTGTCTGGCGTCTTCCTCAGCAGACGCACCAGGGCAGGGATTCCGCCGGCGTTCCTCACGCAAACTTTGTTGTCATCGGTGGCTTTTCCGAACACCAGGTTCCGTAGCGCTCCGCAGGCGTTCCGTTGCACTTCCAGGGTTTTGTGGTCCAGCAAATCCACCAGGTGTCGGATTCCCCCCAGTCGACACACCTGTGGAGTGAACCATGAGAACAGTGAATGTATTATAATAAATATCTGCACATTTTAACATTATTTGCATATTATTTGGTTTTACCAAAAACTACATAAAATTAATTAACTTATAATCTCCAGAAAACAAAACAGATAATATTAAAATATTAATGCATAACTCATGTGGGCCTTTGTTTGTGCCACTATGAACTTATGTGGCCATTATTATTTTCAGTTCTCTACTAGAAAAATAATAATAAACAGTAAACAGATGGAAACTTTTAAAATCTGAAGAGAAATCTGTAGAAATCTGTTATTTTGCATACTTTTGGATCACATCCAAAAGGAGGAGCATTTGTATATGTGTTTGTGTGTGTGAGTGTGTGTACATACCTCTGCTTTTATGCGGTTGTCTCCATAGCAGAGGTGCTGTATATATGCTGCAGCATTGGCCTGGACGGATGGGAAATGATGTTGCAGCATCCGGATCACCTCAGGCAGCTCCGGGTCTCTCCAGGCAAATTCCCTGGACCCCCACCGACCCCCAAACACACACACAAAGCACAGTCAAACACCCAAATATGGAAAAATCTTGAAAAATGAATATTTATGGGTTCTAACAAACATTCCAGTCTTAGCACCCACAATTATTGTGTTTACATGTTAGCATCTGGACAAATTGCTAAACATATGCTGTCCAGCTTCCATTTTTTACCCCAATTGGTCATGAAAGTGCGTGCTGCAAATGTGAAAAGCGCTCAAGCGATCTGGTTTAGATTTTCTTTTAAGACCCTTTTAATCACAAAGAGCCTCATGCACACAGAGGAGAATCAACAAATTAAATCAATTAGAATCATGAGGCAATTAAAATCATGAGGCATGCTGGGTTTCATTTACAATGAAACAGCCTTAAGCCTTTAAGTTTAAAAAGCCAAACAAGGTGTGTCAAAGCTCGTCTCTTCAGTATGTTGGGCAGGTGACAACATCTGGGTCAGGTTTACAAATAATTTTTATACATTTTTAAAGCATTTTTCATGCATTTTTATTCAGAGCAAAGAAAACAATATAGGAAATACTTCTAGACTAAAGCAAAAACAATCCATTGTTTAGTGCTTTTGTTTTTTTAATTGCATTATTTAATTTTAACATGAAAATACACTACATAAAAATGTCCTGAAAACACGGAAATTAGTCAGAAATTGTTTATGTCCATTTTCTAAGCTAAATCTCTTCTCAAACAACATCTTTATATATTCTAATGTCTCTTCTTCTGTTCTGTTTAGTTGTGGGTAATGGTACCTGCAGAACCCATTAAAGCTCTACTATGGTTTCCATGGTGGCTATAAACCTTTGTCTGAGACATTCCACCGGAACAATCTAAACACACATCACACATTTATCTGTAAAATAACAAGGTTGAGCTTATCACCTGGGATCCTTGTGTACACTGTCTATGGAAGGAGATCGTGTGATAGCATTATCAACAGCAGCCGCGTGTCTGTTGTAGTTTGATTCGCCAGTACGGTAGTGGGCGGGGTGATAGGTGTCCGAGTGCGTTGCCATGGAGCCCATGGAGAATAACCCTCGCTGGTACCTCAGAGTGCTACACTGACTAGTGGTCCTTTGTAAAGTTCCAAACCCTGTGTGGACAGTAGTTCCAAAAACTCAAGAGCAAATTATCTGAGCAGTGCTTTGTACATTTATTGTATATCTCTAAACTCTAACATTTTAGGACAAACGTCAAAAGTGACACGCAAATTGAATATTAAAGTGTTCTTAATTATGTCTCCTGAGCAATGAAAGAGTACCATGTGAGCAATTTAATGCGTGAAGAAAATCCAGCACATACCTGTATTGTTTTTGGAGAGAGCACTCTGAGAGCCATGAGTGGGGCTCTGGTACAGAGGGTTCTGGAAGGTTCTGTCCTCATAGAGGGGTGTTATGTGGCACTCGGGGGAGCGCCCGTCCTGTCCTAACTGGCTATTCTGACTATAAGAGGCCTGCAGACCTAAATTAAGATAAGAAAGCCACAGTTATGAGCTGAGGCATCTATTACCTCCTAACAAACCTTTTTGTGTGCTTGCTGTAATATTTCTAATATTTCTCCCAAAAAAAAACATCTTAGACCATCATTCACAGGTTGTGCGAGTGTCACATAATGGGTTGACCAGACCTGCCACTAGCAAAACTGGTTAAAGCTGTGTAAAAAAACTGTACTGACAATTATGTTCTGTTCTTGGGGAACAGCAGGTTAAATATTTCAGTGCAGCCGCTGTTTAGTCTAATGGCTGTACAACAAGAGATCGAAAGGTGAGTAGACTTTAATTGTGCTTCTAACATTAGGCAAATGAACCTCTTGAGTCTGAAAATGGAGATGAAAGCAATCTGCTATAATTAACCACTCCACCAGGCTCCACACCTTCAGATTCATGAGGTACCAACTATGCAGAGATATCTTCTGCCCACAGGAAATAAGATGTAATAAATATCTCCTAGTTAAATAAATATCTAGTTGTTTCTCCAAGATAAAAATGAGATAGAATAGAAACAAAACTTTGCTCTGGTCTCCTTCTACATTTAATGTGGTTTCAGAAGAGATCTGCAATCAAATGTCAGATTTCAATACAAACTCACAATTATCTGAGGAACATTTAAGGATTTTTAGCTCTGTTCAGTTGCTATTTGTCAACAGTTGAGCCAAATTAACCTCTTGGGTTTTTAAATAAAGCTGTATTATACAAAAACTGCTATAATTAACCACTCCACTGGAATTTCACACCCTCAGACGTCAAGTGAAGTCACCTTCCAGAAGGGTACAAACACTTTGTGTTTCTACAGTAAACCTAACAAGCACTTGTTAAGATGGGCTGCAGTTGGTCATGTGGTTCTCAGATGGTCAGTTTGTGACAAAGCCACTGATGTGCAGAATTAATTGTGCATTTCAGCTAAACTAGCAAAAGGTCCTCGTCGTAATCTCACTCTTTCTCCCAGGCATGATTTCAAATGGCAAACAGGCTATAAGCGATTTGCTCATAAACGCCCACTGGAGCGTAATTACTAAAACTACTGAGAAACCCTGAATGCTTGTTCTGACATTGCGTGCTCATTACTGAATACAGCACAATTGTCCCAACCACGCATATTTTCTTCACATAATGCTTCACACCGAAAGGCAATATCAAAAAGTAAAGCATGAATATAAAGAATTTATGAAGAATTCAGTGAGTTTGTCGTTCATAAATTTCTAATCTCCTCATGAATCTCTAAATTCAGTTCTTTCAGAAGGGTCAGGAGTTAAAAGCTTTTAAGAATTTTACAGAGATCTACAGAGAAAAATTGCATAAATGGGGCAGTGGGGCACATCTGAAGAAATCACCCAAGGAGGCGGAATGTGAGAGTCATCATCAGAGTCATCTTATAAAACAGTACAGCACACACACACGCGCACACATAAGCACATACGCACATACGCACACACACAAGCATGCATGCACGCGCGCGCGCGCACACACACACACACACACACACACACACACACACATACACACACACATACACACACACACACAAAATATCTGTTGTTGCAATTTAATGTGATTGTTGATTGCAGATGCAATTGAGTCTGTAATAAGATTTTGATACAGTATGTCATAAAGTCTCAGTTTAACTGCACTGAATCATTTTTGATTCAAAAACTCATATGCACACACAGCGTCTCATAATTGGAGTCACATACACATCGAATAGGAGCAATTACTTTGGTACTTTTTGCACTTTTATGGGAACCAATTTGTTTCCGCATCCCTCCACATCAGCCATGCGCAGAGTCGCCTAAACTTTTGAGGTGAAATTATGTTGTAAATTATGTAAATTTTAAGTAAATTATGTTGTTGTAGCTGTGCTCCTAACAAACCCAAACCTTTAAACATAACAGATTAAGCTGAGAACGCTTCATTTCTTTTTATTTGAAAATATATATAATAAAAATAAGAAATGAAAAGATTTTAAGTATTGAGAAATATTTATCTTTAGCCAGGACATATAATCCATTCCAAACACACAAACAGGAAAACTCCTACTAATCCACTACTAAGAACATTTCACACATATTTAATGTCCTAAAATCCAGGAAAGAATGGTGTGGAAACTGCGTTTGATGTCTGGTATGGGCAGGATGTAAGAGCAGATTGTTTTATGGATTTAAACATCAGGAAATGAACTAGACTAAAGGTGAGTGGTGCTTTCACACCAGGGCTGTGTGTTCTGAGTGGAATTTGGTGTGTTTGTTCTGTGGTGTTCTGGGCTGTTAGAAAGCTTTATAATAATAGCCAAATTGTGTCTTTGTAACTCACCTGTAAGACTATCGGGTCTTGAAAGAACCATCCTTTCAAAGATGTCATAGGCCCGTGACCCAAATGAAGAGTGAGTGCTTTCATAGGCACGTGATTCGTGCTTCCCCAGGGTTCCGTATTGCTGAGGTTGAGCGGTCATACCGGACCTTAGGAGTGTTGGAGACGACCCAGACTCTGACCCCACCCCGTTCCCATGCCGCCCTAAGTAAGTGGAGTGGACTGGGTCAGGGGCGTGGTTAGAGGAAGGAGGCAAGGTGGTGCCGGGAAATATGCTAGGTAAGGGGCGGGGCTCTGAGACTATGGGCGAGCCATAGGGGCTTCCCAGAGATGACCGCAGGGGCTGACGAGATGCAGGCGGGGAGGAACTGTAAAGCGGGGAAGGAGCACGAGAGGGAACAGAACTGACACGCCTCATGACACGCCCACTGCCTCCCACCTGAAAAAACATTAAATGCGAATGAACACAATAAGCATAAATTCACACCAAGTTCATGGGGAGGTCAAAATTTGTGCATTTATACAGTACCTGCGCTGAAGCCTGTCCTTCAGCCCTGGAGCTCATGGCCAGGGTGGGGCTTCCACTAGGGGCGGAGCTAGTCGACTGGGACCTCCCCTCAGAGCGTCTGGGCGTCACGGTGTTGCTATAGTAACCACTCACTTCCTGGTATCCGCTATCAGAATATGAATTCATTTGAGTAGAGCTGCGCGAGTTAGCCACAGATCCTGAGCAAACAGCAAAAGAAAATAGGCAAAGATAGTACAAGAGCGTTTCTGTCTAAATACTGTTAGTTAAACTTAATCCCTTAAGCTTTTAGTATCTGTTGCCTTCTGCCATTTGTCATAGAAAATACCAGTGAGTGATTCCTCTGTCTGTAATCAGTCTGTAATTGTTATGTTTGTTATCTTTTAATATCCAATTTTTCCCATCCAATGTAGAGTCATCAGTCACTAGCTAACAAAGATTTCAACAAGACTTGTAATAGAACTGTAAGGAGGAAAGATTCTTCGCTTCAGTCTAATAAATGCCTGGCTGCGAGACATAATCAATTATGTGACAAAAACAACCAAAGAATTAGACACTTAGAAATTGATGGCACAGTTGATGCAACATGTTTTTTTTTTGTCATTAGATCTTTTCTCATGGATGTTTTCAGTAATTAAACTTCTGTTGCATTTTAGATGGAAACCAGAGCAGCCACAGTCATGTAGACAGACAAACTAAACAGTTTTTACAATATTTCAAAGTTCAAAATTCACCTTTTGATGGATTTTATGAGAAAATATCTCTTTACCCAGGATATAATCCAATCCAAACACACACACAAACATGAAAAATAACTGACTGCACTACTAATCCTTTTAATATAATGTAATGCTAAGTTTCACAAAAGTCCATAAATCCGGGACTTTTTAAGAGTGGTGTGGAAACTGCGTTTGATACAGTTCCGGTTCGGCCAGTATGGAAGAGCAAATCATTTTATGGATTTATACTTCAGGAAATGAACTAGACTCTTAAAGAACAGTGAGTGAGTGGCGCTTCACACCAGGGCTGTGTGTTCTGAGTGGATTTGTGTGTATGTGTTTGTATGATTGTTCTGGGGTGTCATCCTTGTGTCTTTGTTGAACTCTTTAGCCGCAAATATATATATATATGAAATGATATACATATCATTTATAACTGTATTGCTATATATTACATGACTTTAAATATTTTGTTTCGGTAATAAATACTATAATTTATACTCCATTCAACAATATTTAAGATTACATTTTGTACAACACAAGAAATCTTTCAAAGTCCAATAAGAAAGGCTTTTTTAGAACTTCTGTTGGATAATAAAAGGGTTGGATTTTTTTTCCAGAAAATCTCATAGCAAGGGGCTGCATTTACAAAAAATCTCACAAAAAAATCAGATTGTTCCTCTTATCTGACACTGGGCCACCATGATGCAACTTTGTTGCAGAATTTTTGAATTTCATTATAGAGTCTAGTGCACTTAAATGGCCGTCGAGGGCCCATACACTGGCATCTATGATGGATGCAGACACCACTGGGGTTGGCCGTGCTTCAGAAATAGAGCAAACTTTCCCCACCCTGATGATGTCACCAGATAAGGCCCTGAGAGGCTATGTGCACTGCACAGTACTCAGAGAAACTCATTAAATAAAAAATTATCAGTCTACTGCATATTTCCTCCCGTGTGGTGAACACAATATGTGAATGACTCTTCACCACTGTTAGCCTCCAAACTGCTCTTCTAGCTATGAGCAGTGTCACACTGAACCCACAGGGAACTCTCATAGACACCTCTGACAGCCACCCATGGAAACTGCCAGAGGACTGTTAAAGACTGAGGAACTGTGTTCCTGGTCACCTGTTTGAACCTTATGTTCTAGAGCTTCTGGAGAAGATGTTGAAGTTATCAGAGGTCACTGGTCTGTTGGGCTCAGCTATCTCTGTTGTTAAAGTGCCACCCAGGCCTGTCATTGTTTTGCAATACCGGAACATTCTGCTCCACAACCTCAGGGGTCACAGAGCCCTGTGCTACTGAGGACACACAAGGTTTTGACCTCATTAGCACCAGCTGCCAGGGGGTCTCCGTCAAAATTATGAAGGAGCTCTCGGATACTACATAACGCCAAATGCCCACATACACATTATGCCATACAAATATGGGATATACAAATAATCCCATAAGAACATACATGAGCCACTGCATGCCTATAAACACACTTTTATAGAAAGAAAACAATATTTTCGGTGCTAATGAACAGCAGGCCACAGATACTGTTAATAAAGCTTAAGTTGTATAAATCAATTTTATAAAGAAAAGTTGTGTAAGTGTAAACTGTTTATAAAAAGATATTAAAAAACAATCTGGAGTGTGAATGAACGGACCCTCACTTTCACGCAGGGAGATCTGCTCCAGTTCAGGCGAGTAGAGTGACCCCTGACCTCTGACCCCAAACGTTGGCGAGGGGCAACCATCAGATGGCTTGGACACGCCTGCGCCCGAGGACTCTGGTATTAACACAGTGTAAGCAGGTTTTTAGGACAGTACTAAGGTAAAAATCTACAATACCTGCACGCTTAAATATAATAAAAAATAATACTGTATAAACGACTGTAAAATTATTCATCACAGAGAGAAATTGTTCATTTTTGACACTTTAGTGTGACAATTAATTTGTCTGATTGCTCAGATGATGGTGTCAGACATGAACAAAGCACTTAGAAATTGTTCAATAGGGAGTCGGACATAAATACAAAAATAAAATGTGCTCATATTGTTCAGTCAGACATCAGCCATCATTCACAATTGACAGAAATAATGAAATAAAGTGCATCTGATTTATTTAGGGAAATTTAGCACAAACAGCCACAAAGGCAAAGAGCCTTGAAAACAAAAAGCAAACAGCTCAGCCATTGTAAAGTAAATTTTCATCACCCCAAGCCAAACTATGTGCTGCACACATGACCACAGTTCAGTCTACAGAGCTTACTCTTATTTAAAAGAAGTGTCAGGAAATACCTGCAGATCTCCACAGAAGAGATTTCTCAGAAGAGCTGGAGGAAATAAGAGAGAGAGGATCACATTGACACACACTCACAGCGCACAATGCATCTCATTTTCCAATAAGTCAATGAAGAGCAAAAGGAATCACTCCATTTGCCCGGAAATATGGAATCATTAACGGTGAACATCAATCACGGTGTAATGGTCTACTGACTATCACATTTATCTTTCTGACACAAATTTCAGAAGGCCTGTCTGCTTAATCTCATGAAATAAAGTTACTCGTGCATTTGAAGGAACTGAGGACCCGAAGACACACGGGTTACGGAGTAACGCATGCCGCAGTCTTAAAACGGCAGAACAGCGTCTACACGTCTGCCGCATAACGTCACCGTCTGCAGTGGAGGGGTCAAAGGTCACCAGCCAGCAGGGTACAGTGACAGCTGAGGGGGGTAGAGTTGGACGGCTGGAATGCCATGTAAGGAAAGGGTTAAAGGTAATGGGCTGCAGTGGAACACACTGGTAGCAAAAGTGCACAAATGGGTTTTGAAGAAAAATTCCCAACAGCAAAAGCCATCTGGAAAAACGGAGCACATATTCCCTCACTCAAAGAGAAATGGAGCAACTGACATGTGAATACCAACCCAGAGTTCACTGTGGTAAAACACAAGGTGAATTACAACTGCAGCCTTATCCACAGATTATAAACAGATTGGAAATAAAACTAAATGTTGTAGCATAAAGAGTAAAGAGTGCTTTTAAAATGTTTCTTGCAGCAGGAATTTCCGTAACATTTATTAAAAGATACCATTTCATAATGTAGTACCCTAAAGCTTGGAAGTGTTTATTGTGAAACGATAAACTTTTTTCATTTTCCATAAAAGCAGTTAGTAAGTGTGGAAACACAACACGCTTCCTTTACAGGAAGATAAGAAAGAACAATTGCTGTTTCTCTGTACGTACGGAACATACAGTAAAATGTGTTGTATATGTGCAGGGGGCGTAGGAATAATCTGTAAAGTGGGCGGCAGGGACAAATTATAAATCTCAGAAATATCACATAATTTTAAATGCCTAGTTGCCACGGATACACTTAGATATGACATACCATTTCAAAGCTTAAAGGGACAGTTTACCCAAAAGCGAAAACTCTGTGCAGAAAGGAGAATTTGTTGTTTATCCAAACAGTTTAAATCAATAGTCTTGATAAACGATGATAGATTTTTCATTTTTGGGTGAACAATTCTGTTAATTCCTTTATTGCCCTACAGATATGTCAGTCACTCTAGTGTTTGTCATAAAAGTCTCTCAGTGGTTCAATGCACAAACAGCCTGTGACATGAATATTAATTGCATTATGTGATAGCTGGCCTAAGTTACTTGCTTGAAGGTGGATGTTGGTTGAATGAATGGTGGGATAAGTTTAGGATTATCATTCATTCAGACAACTGCTTAACAATTGTTAATAATTGGGGCATCTACCTGTGCACACTGACTACATTTTTATCTCTTTAGGGCTATGGAAAAGCAAGATAAACCTTCTAAAAATATAATGCCTATATTTCTAAAAGTGAGGAAAATACATTTTTTAATAGTTCGGGCGTGTGGTTGCTACACCTCTCAATGTAGGTCAGGCTGAGTAACTACCAAGATGGCTGATCAATACAAGTAATAATTCAGCCAAAACATTCTGGCTTTATTTTTAAACCCAGTTTTCAAACTTGTTTTCTTTCTTTTTTGGACCACAAAAGGAGATGTTTAGCAAAATGTCCAAGCAGTTGTTATACAACAACAAACTAGCTATTTATTTTACACATCAAAAGGGAGAAACACACACCCCAAAAACAGACCATATGACTAGTGTACTATGTCTTATGACGTCAAATGAGAATCAGACTTCTTCTGACACAAACTAAGCCTTTTAAAGAACAAAAAGGTCAAATAGGTTTTTCTTCAGCACTGCCACTGCAAACTACAAAACTGTTAAAAGCCACCAAAACAACTTTATGAAAAGACTTTATGAAAAGTTTGTATCATTTATCTGATGATAAATGATACAAACATCATTTATCATCAGAAGCATCGTCTCAGACTTCTAAAACAAAATTCTGACATAATATATCAGATGACAAAACTTCCCTCTTACCTGTCACTCGCAGCACCTGGGGACTCCGCCCCCAACCTGCATCGCTCCAGCTGATTGGCCACAATCTGTCTCTCTTCCTCGAGTTCTCTAGTTAGTCGCTCAAACTGGAGCTCCTTCGCAAAAAAGCAGATAAAAAAAATCACTTCCACTTCATTACAAACCATGCAGTAATGTGAAGACCATCCACTAGTAACCAGCCATTCACCCGTTTTCAATTCTAACAAAAGTTTAGCTTAGAAAGCCATCATTTTAAATCCCATTTTTTGCAAGCGCCATTCTGTGTCGCTCTTGAGTTTGTGTCCTTGTCCTCTGCTCTTGTGCTGCTTCTGAAGCCTGTTAGTGTGTGCATGTGTTTGTTTAAGTGTGTGTGGCTAGAAGGCTACAAGGCTACGCTGTTGGCCTGCCTCTCTCTGATACAGACTTGTTGATGCAGCTGCCCTTAAACAAGACACTGAACACACACAGCCACACACTGCCGTTGCATTGCCTCAATGTTTTAAGTAGTAGAAACATCAGTGTTGTATCACATAATGTTTCCATGACAGCCTTCCACTGCTCAACAAAAAAACAGTCACTGGGTAGAAAACAGTATTGCTTTAATTACTGAAGGCAATGAAAAGGAGAGATAGATGAGTGTTGTTCTTAAGACAAGACAGGCAGACAGTAGCTCTGTTTTGTGCCATGCTGTGAGCGACCAGCTGTACCAGGCCTCTGCTTTTCAACCTATTGTTCAGAGCCACAATACTCGCCTGTGTCCTGAATCTGTCCAACAGGAGCAGAAGAAAGCACAAGACTTGGCCATTGACAAACAGAAACACAAAGCAGCAAAAATCAATGCTGTGGTTTTTGGTTAAACATGTTGAGTCTGACAATGGGTCGATTAGTCAGATTTAAACAGAGCTTCACAATGTTATTAGATGCTACAATGCCAACAGGACTTGTGATGCTTACACTAGTTAATGGGTGATTTACGTGGCATTGAACCAGGACACAAATCTGTAGGTCTTTGCACCAAAGCTGATGTGAGAAAATCTAGTCACTGGATAATTAACAGCTCTCAGGGTTGATCTAGACTTAATATCTGTGACCTCAAAATGAATGTTAATCAATGACTAATGAGCACTAGCTACAATATGACCAGAACGAGGCAGATTGAGGTTGGACTATACCTGCTCTTTAACAGAGGCCAGCAGGTTAGTGGTGGTGGCATCTGCCTCCATGTTGTTGTTGTTGTTGGACTTTCTCAGCACCTCCTCTTCCTCCACAGGGCTTTGCCTAGGAGTCGGCATTCCCCCTGCATACAATCACACACAAACACAATCACTACCATTATATGTACCGTGACACTAATACAGTATCTCACAATGGCAGTCTAACACTGAGCTGACAAATCCCTAAGGACAAATATCTTAAGACATATTTGTCCTGAATTTATTACTTATTGTTCATTTTTGTTTTTACGTTTTAATCCTTTTTCATTCATTGTGATTGTTTTACTGTTTGTACAGCACTTTAGTCAACTTTGGTTGTGTTTAAATGGACTCTATTTAAAGCCACTCAACATTGTTGGATTTATTAATTTATTGTTTATAAAGTCATATTATTTATATTATACTTCTATTATATTTATATTATATTTTCAAAACTTTGCTGGTTAAACGAACAATCTGTGGTTTTTGATGACAGGGCAGACAATATAATTATTAACAAGTTTATTGAATATTTCTGTCTTTCAGACTGTAATTTTGTAATCTGTGATACAGCATTCTGTAAATGTAATCCTACAGCAGAGCACGAGGGGTTAAAGTTCAGGTCAGAGGACGAAGGCTCCATCATCATCCGACTGTACAAGACCCGCCACATTTCTAATCTTCATCTCTGGAGAGCCATCTGTGATCTCTATATGTAATACACACTGTAGGCTTGTCCTAAGACTGCACATTTATGTACATATTATTTATGCGTGGCAACATTAATCTTTAACATACGTTACAAATCTATCTTTAATATGCATCTTCAATATAAGGTACATTATTTCTATTTTAAAACATGGGCCTCTCTGTTAATACTTAATATACTTTACAGTTTTTAATACTACTATGATGAGCATAAACTTTACCACCTGTTAAGTGCTTGCTGGCAAATTTCTATCTGTGACAAAAGTAACACTTTGGATATAAATAAATGTATGTTTGTACCACAGACTGCTGAGAAACGAGAGCTGGAGGACAGGTATCAGTAACATATGGCTTGTTTACTAACAGGCAGGGACACCATTGTGGGAGACTACCAGGAACTACGTCCACTAATCATGTCTCAACACTGCAGGGGGAATGGGGGCTGAAGACCTATCTTTAATTTTGTCCCAAGCCCATGACTTCTGGCACACAAACACAGAGACAGACACACATAGACACACACACAGACACACACAGTATGAGTCATCTAATTTTTAGATCCTAAAGTTTTATATCAGAGTTGGGTACAAATTTGAGGTTGCAGTCAGTTGTGAAGGACTATTCCCTCCCTAAACAAAACTAACACTCACTTTTAAACATGATTTTTGACAGGTTTACATTCAAAAGCATCTCTACAAACTTAATGGAAAATCATAATTTGTAATTTGTAAACAGAGTCGACTGATTTCCATGTTGACTTTAAGTTCATTGTGAAGGTGTTTGAGAAAACTGAGTGTTCTCTGAGTGTTAGCTGTGGTGCTGAAAGCCTATAATCATAGTTCCTGGCAGCATTATGGCAGGGCAACAAGGGATGTATTCCAACGTGTGTTCCAGCATCCCAGCATGCAACAGCACGACAAGACAACCTGTTCCCAATATCCTCCCCCAATATACAGCGAAAACATTCTGATCAGCAGATGCACTCTCTTCTTTTACTGTATGGCTGTAGTGTCTTAAATATAGTAGGTTTATAGTAGATTACAGCACAGTACTTTAAACTTAGGCTAGCAGTAAATTGTGTGTAAAAGCAGATTCTGCAATTGACAGGTGATATTTTTATCATATCTTAATGCAAGACATTTGCATTTCAAAGATGACAAGGACACCCAAGGAAACACACACAGACACAAACACCCACACAGACACCCACACTCACACACAGACAGACACACACACAGACACCCCCCCGACACACATACACAGATACCCACCCACACACACACACCCACACACACAGATACCCACACACACTGACACACACACAGACACCCCCCCACACACACACACACAGATACCCACACACACACACACCCACACACACAGATACCCACACACACACACACTGACACACACACAGACAGCCGTTTATAATTCAATGATTTAAAGCGTATAAACTTCATAAATGGCAGTAGCACACTGTGTTGGCATTCACATGAATGAATTCCAAATCCACTTTGGAAGTCCTCAAAATCCCCACCCACTGCCACACTGGATTAAGCAAGAGGCTGCTGTCAGTCAGATCACACAGGCCTTACATGCAGAAGAGAGGAGCAGAGACAAGCAGGCCATCCTACTAGAAGTAATAAATGGTTGCCTAATGGGAGTCATCTGACAGCGTGTACCATCACACAGGATTGTCGGAGACGCAATTTCTCCACCTCTAATGTAATAAAAACTCAACTATGGCCCTTGTAAATGCAAACCCACAAACAAACTCCATTGGATGCTTTCCCAGACCACATAACATGCTCGTGCAGTTTAAAGGCAGCTCAGCATCTAAGGAACGTGGCTAGTGAACGATGATGTATCGTCCCCACAATCTTACCATACTGTAATTGTGGACTTCGCAAAGCAAATCCCCGCACAGCAGCGATTACATGGTGCACAGCAGCAACCTGCATTCAATCTAAACTCTAGTCAATATGATGAGGCAGCTAAAACTGCGACCACACTGCCATCCCATCACAGCAAGACCCAAATTCTTTCCACTTCTGTCGAGCTCCAATTATTAAAGAGCAACAACAGAGAGAGATGCTTAATTGTGAATATGGAAAAGTGTCTAATAGGAGGTCCAGCCGGAGTACCAATGACAGCATCCACCAGTCCACGTAATGGAGTACTTCACAGGCGGTGGGTTACCGGGCAGCAGGATGCCATAACAAATGCCATCAACCATTTGAATTACAAGCCATGCAACATGCCCAGTGTCTTGCCCAGGTTAATATTTGATGACCAGATGGGGCAACCGCGCCATGCAGCGTTCAGAGGGACACGGGAAGGGTCAAAGATGATGAAGATGATGGGAGGTGTAGGTATGTCGATTAGAGGTGGAGGCGACACAACACCTGCTCAAGTTACTCAGCTGAATGCATTAATAAAGCCTATCGCGTCCAATATTATAAACATAAATATAAAACAATTGCACAATTTCTGCACAGTTAATCAGTGCAATATAAACAGCAACACGCTCGCAAAAGGTTGAAACATGCACAAACACTTCAAGAGGATAACAAACGGCGTGCTCGCGTTGACCAAAGCGTCTATTACAGCTACAGCTTTTAAAACGACTGAGCGATGCACTAGATAAATGACAAGCCTTTACGCGATTCGGCGCCGAAAGCTCCAGATGTTAGCAACGCGAAATCGCCACACTTACCGCAAAACCTCCGAAACGCAAATTATTGGCGGGGACGGAACCATCCATCAGAAACAGAACCGCAAGATGACATTCTTCCCAAAGCTGTTTTCACGCGATGAACGGGCGGCTCCGGCGGGTCTCGCGCGCTTCCATGAGCAAGAGGGTCAGCGCGTGACGTAGACGCTTCGCACAGAGACGCTGTTTCAGGGCATTTAAATGTGTTGCCAGGTAGTCGAACAGGAGTTGAGCGGAAAAACGTGTTTCCGTCGTAGCGCATGTAAAGAAACGGCTACAAGAAGAAAACAACCGTTCCTAATGTATTATGTGAATGTCAATCTCAAGTCTCCTGTTTGTTGATGCGAACAACATTATTTGTTTAGTGAAACCATTATTTGCTTTCGTTAAACTATGTTGCATCCCTATATTAGTTTATCCTGTATGTATGTGGGATAAACAAAGTCCACATAACTTTAGGGAAGACTGAAAGTGCGGTTTTGTGAAGACGTTTAATAAATTGATGTTTTTTAAAATGTTTTTCCGCGTGAATATTAGGCAACATTGCCATCGTGTGGCTACAGGGATTTCTCCCAGTGGGAGTAATTTAACTGCGTCTGTCACGATGATGACGTTTCACTGCACAAACAAAATCAACAAAAGCTGTCAGTGTGTTTAACTGTGTTTAACATGCTGGGCGTATATTTGTGTTTAGTTAAACACTTTAAAAATTACCACTATGAACACAAAAAATGAATAGACAGTGTGTGTGTGTGTGTGTGTGTGTGTGTGTGTGTGTGTGTGTGTGTGTGTGTGTGTTAGGGTTAGGTTAGGGTGTGTCTCATATTCTGCCAACCAGCCTCACTGAGTCATGGACCTTTTTAAAACAGTAGTGAGCAAGTGGAACTCTCCAGTGCTGGGTCACAGGTCTCACAGGTTAAAATGTTAGAGCGTTTATACCTATTACTATTATACAAAAGACACAAACCACACAGGTGTTTATCCAGCAAAGTCTCTCCAGATTATGTTGTAGACATAAGAAGCATTTAATTATCAAATTCATAATCTAAATGTTGTACTATTTTATTATTGTTGTAGCTTTTAACTAATGTTTGTTAGTTATTTGCAATCTATTTGTTATCTAATTCTTCTTTATCAATGCCAAATGGGAAATTTTGCAAATGTATTACTTGTGCTATCAGATGTTTGTTTTTGATTGGCTGACTATCATTCTAAAACTGTTAAATATAAAACTGTGTAAGTGCATTAAACTACTATAGCCGATCAACTTTTGAAAACAATCACTAGAAATCAACAAGCACTACATGCACATGCAACTTTATTTAGTTCTTTTTAATAGACATGAACTTACAGCAAGTGTAAACATCTTTTTAAGAAGGAATAAACAAAAGCAATTATGCAGCATTATACACTAAAACAACAGAATTTGAGATTATTTCCTATCACATCAATGCTAACAACAAAACAGACATTCACAATCGCCAACTCCCTGAACCCCCTTCTGTCCTCAAATCCTCACCAAGGCCATTATTTCCACCTTATTTCATGTAATCATTTCATGTAAGCTTTCTTGTGCTCAGAATGTGTTTAACTAGCTAAGCATTGGCATAACAGCACCAGAACAAACGTGTGTGATTTTGTGATGGTTTACAGCTTACACACATTTTTGTCAAATTCATTGACAATGTGAGATGGGAAAAAGCTGTTTATCATGACATAAGTACATCCTGTCTGTCTGTGTGTGATAAATGGATCGACTGTGCTATCTTGAAAGTTCTTGAAGGTTTTGGCGCATCGTTGCTCAAATTAAATGAATATTTTGAAATCAGCTTTACCTTGCCGTCAATGCTGAATGCATGTAAAATTCAGCTTGTTATTAACCTACCCTGTGGTCTGCAAATAGTACCTTTTCAAATATCCTTTCTTTCCAAGGGTATATAGAATTATTCTGATCAACTGTAGATCACAAGCACCGTACTGTAGATATGAGCATAACACAAACTAGTTATTTAAATGCAAAATGATGATAACAATGTTTATCAGATGATTAAAATGTAAGTTTGCGTGAAAAGAGCAAGTAGGGTTTGTGAGAAGAACATTTATGAAGAAGGGTTTAGGGGAACCACGTCTTCTATTTGAATTAATTTTCTGGCACAATGGTGTTGGTCTGCTCAGAGGTCACACCTGAAATAAAAAATACAACAGTTTTTAGATTATTTCAATAATTTGACTTGTAACATTTAATGCTAGCTAGCAATGCTGGTCCTATGAGTGTTTATGTTCTAAAATTGTTTGTAATACTGTGGCGCAATTAGCGGAGCGTTGCATCAGCGGCGCAGTGGTTGTGGGTTCGATTCCCAGGGAGCGCATGTTCTGACTAAATGTATAATGTGAACGTACTGTGAGTTGCTTTAGATAAAAGCATCTGTCAAATGCATCAAATATAAAATCTTTTACTTGAAGCATCTTCATCATTGGGAGATGTCTTCTGCTCCTCAATGTAACCAAAACTCAACAGTTTGGACATGCTGACTGGAGCCGCCGCTTTTTTATCATGGGACCTAAAGATCAAATATCAAAAATGTTATATAAATACTGAAAACATTATGAATGTATTAGCTAAATATTTAAAGAGATACATACATCTTCTTGAACTTATTGGCCTCCTCAGGATCTAGAGAGAGTTTCTCCATCTCTGATGTAGCATTATTGACCTGCATGAAGACATTAGATGATCATTTTAAGATTATTTTCAGTGTAATGATATAACACAACGCAGATGAGAAAATGACGGATGACTGATAATGCGATTAGATGATCCCATTTCCTATTTATTTAATGATTAACAGGATGGAGCTGTTAGGAGGAGAAACAGGTTCTGTGAGTGATGTGGGTTATTTTGTTTATAACCACAGCAACAGTAGTTTAAATCAATATTTGAGTCAACAGTCATTTGAGCAATATGTAAACTCAGGGCTCTACAGTACAATATAACTCTGATATAATATATATACAAATCGTATCTGTATAGATTTTATACAGATTTTTATACAGAAAGAATTGTTGAACACTGGCTTAAATGCTTTCATATGAGTTTTTACCCGATCAAATCTAACTTCAGACAAAATAAATAATACAGCAATAATACTGCAGAATAATTGTCTAAATATTTTACACTATTTTAGCATCACATAAAAAGCCTAAGTATAATTTCATAAATTTAAGAACATCCTATGAGAAAATGATCAATCAGTCAAACGGTCAAAAAAAATACATTAACAACAATGAAAAACAAAAATGACACATCACCCAAATCACAAAGATTTCTGTGTAATTCATTTGCCTCAGGTTACAAGTTGCAGGTTAAAAAGGAAATAAAAAAAGCAAGATGGCAACTGAAAAATTCTCTATAAAATAGCGACAGGAAGAAATGCGAGGTGTAAGAAGTGATGGCCGTGCACAAGCAGGTCACTGTCTGGACTAATTCACCTTGTTTTTACCCCCGCTACTGTCAGTCTCCCTGTCCCAGGCAGAACAGTTATCAGTTCCGAATGGGGCCTGCAGTGGCTGTATGGCCCCTTTAGACTGACTCTTGGTGATTCCGTCAGGGCTTGTTGCGTTGCTGCCGCTGCAAGCATAAGATCACACGAATGAACCCCAGTTTCACACCACCTCACTGGATGGTTTGGGGCTCCTTCTAGCACAAACCGCTATCATTTTTCTGTATGATGTTGGTGGTCCACAGAGGCCTATTAAACATGGTCCGGCTTTTCATGACACCACGGGTCTTGAACAATTTAATTCCATGACTAAATGACAACTTTGCAGCTTTCTAGCAGACCACAACTTTGTATATTCATACTATGAACATATTTATATACATTTGACATGACACATTTTGACATGACATTCAGTCATCATTGAACGTGAGGCTTAGGAACAAATCATGCATTGTTTCAGTAACGTGTGGAATAAAATGTACTCACCTATTCTGATCATCTGTCATGTCAGAGAACCAGTTAGAGGGTTTGTAGGAACTGTTTGGTTTGGTATCATCGGGGTCGTCATGCCACAGTAAGCCTACAGAGTCATAATTACAGGTGAGTTTAGAACAGAATGTATTTAGAAGTATTTAGACACTTACTAAATACTGTATATTACACAGCATACGCCATATATTTTAGAAAATAGCATATGAAAGTATGTAGTATGTAACAACATGGTAGCATTATTGATGGCACCCAATCTCACTATGTGGATGTCTACATTGACAATAGACACCCTATATATTGTAATATATGGAGTAATTTTTTTATACATTAAATTGTGGCAATTCAATAACATGTTTAGACTGCAAGACCATTTTTAGATTCATCACGTCACATTGCACTGTGGGAAACAGTTTTCCTTAAAATGTGTGGTGGCTTGATGTTGCACATGTTTTTAAATAAAGTATTTATAGCATGCATACTTGCATACTTACACACTGCATACTGCTCTCTTTGGTAATAGGATTAGCATATTGTATGTCATTCCAACAATATTCTAAATCAGATTTAAGATAAACTTGAAAACAAGACATTCCGCACAGGCAGGACACATTTACCCTTTTGTCCTCCTTGTTTTGCTAGTTTAACATAATCCGAGTCAGTGGCCTGAATTCCTACACGACGTCCTTTGGTTCTTTCCTCAGGTGTTGTGTCTGCAGTTGCGGACAAACCCGGAATCTGTGATGCGGGTCCAGAGGCTCCATTTGTATTAGCATTGTGAGTCTTAGCACCTTAAAGAAAATAATAATCTTTTTTAATGTTATACCAAAGAATTGTACATGACATGCATTTTGTGAAAAGATTATAATGCTATAGCAGTCTGGAACGACTATATATGGTTACATATAATTACATATAATTGCATTACCTGGTTTTGTCCTGCGATAGTTGGGCTGGTCAGCCATGACTAGTGTCTTAATGGTCAGTGGTTTTTAGATGGATCTGCAACTGCAGAAAATAATATAGTTAGGATTATCCTTTATTTAAGAATACAGGTACGATTATTTATCGTTTTTTACTCCTAAAATACGCAGCCGAAATATGAATGCTGTCAGCTCGAGAATATAGGACGGGGTCATTTCTAATCTGTATTGATCACCGACAATCTAAAGCTGACTGACAAAAAACTCATATAAATTCAGACCTTTCGACTCATATATTTTGAGACGCTGTAAATATTAGCCTAATTCTTTTAGTAGTCTTCACGTTTATCAGTTATCTCGGAATCAGTCTCGTCTCCTAGTAACAAAAGCAGCATCAGGACCACACGCATCATCTATGCAAGATAAAGCAATTACCAGGGCAGATTTTAAAACAGAAACCACAAATATTAACGAACATAACTGTATTTAAAGCAATATTCATGCAGTTACAATATTCATTCATTACATCGGTATTTGTATGGCTGAGGCACCTACAAGATGTGGAAAACCAGAAAGCTCACGTCGCGGTGTCCAACACACGAAAAGGGGGACGCCTAGATTTCTCTTCCTCAGCAGAACGAACCGCATCCTGAATCGGGAAAAACGCCTCGTGCTGCCACCTACTGGACCGGAGACAAATTCAATTCAATAGTTCTATTAAATTCTGTGATTTGGATAAAAGCGTCTGATAAATTACTAAATGTATTTTAACGTACCCATTGTATTTATTTGTACTTCTCGTTCGGTGATGCGCTGACAGGCTTTACAGTAAATGAATAGAGAAGCCCCAGGGACTTCACTGCAGTCACGTGACATCCGTTCAACTTAAAGCCGCAGCAGCGCGTCCCTCGGCGGCAGAGATGTAAGAACACGCTGGGAAGATGACAGCATCTGTGCAATACATTAGAAAACTGTTAGGAAAGGGCAGCTGGGCCACAAACAACCTGTTAAACACTGGACACAAAACACAGACAAGAACGAATGATTGTAAGATATCCAAGAACAAAGATGCTAAAAACACAGAAAGTCACAAACGAAATGTAAGTGATGCTATTAAACGCTTTTATTTTTGCTTCTAGCTAAGTCTAAAATGTTTATAAATATCTCAAATGTTTTATAAATATAATTTTTAGGCTTTAAAAATACAGTTTAGAAATGCCTTTAGAAATTCCGTTTTTATATGCAATTGACAAAGTAATGTAATTTTGTTTAGGAACCGCAGGCTGAAGATAGCACAGCAGAGAAGTGCATACGGTAAATAATAATAATAACAATAATAACTAAATGTGCTTCCTGTGGTAAATCTAAATGAACACAATTAAATCAGCAATTGTAATTTAAAAGGGTAATTTCAGATAGAAACTACATTCTGTATTGTTCTCATGCTTTCTGTTAACAGGAAAAGTGTCATTTTAAAAAGAGAAGAAACAGAAACTTTTGGATTTGACATCCAGGTAACCTCATTACTCTCTTTCTCTCTCTCCTCATACCTCATACTTTTCTCCATTCATTCAGACATTACACGCCTGCCTGAAGAATTATTGTCTGTCATGCGGTAATTGGATCTTGGATGATAAATTGATTGGGTCTTTCTGTCTGTAGACAAGCAGTGATGGGAGAACAGTCAGTGCTGAACAGGACCTGAGCTTGTGTGTGTGTTGTGTGAATGAGAACAGTCCTGCTATGAGTGCCGGATTAACACCAGGTCAGTTATCAGCAGACTGTCTGCTCTCGCGTGCAACAGCAACTGGACTAAAAGTCTCTTCCTATTCTCTGACCTCAGGTGATGTCATCATCACAGTCAACCGTGTGTATGTCGCAGGATTTACACCGCAGCAGGTCACAGATCTAATGCAAAAGTCCTCAGTGTTGAAGTAAGAATTACTGCTATTACCATTGGTTTTATGTAGTGTGTTTTCACACATGTAGTGTGTTTTCACACTCTAAATGTTGCCTTAAATGTTTGTATGATGTCATGAAAATTGCTACCTCAATAATAGCCCTTCAACTACTAAAAACCAGTCAAATGGACTTAAGCCCTTGTCTGACTTTTGTCTGAATGTTTGTTTCTTGTGTGGACTGCAGGATGGAGATTATCAGAGAAGCTACTGTAAAACAGAGACAGCTGCTTGTCAGGCAGTATCTCCTGCAGGTAAAAGACTTACTACAGTAACACTGTGGGTCTCCTTACGGTAAAGGTGTTTAGTTTGTGAAATGTGAATGAAGTTTCTGTTTTCTTGTGTAACACTTTTTTTCTCTGTGGTTCCCCTCGTGTTTGTCCCACACAGCGAGAGCTTACAGAAAAATGTGCAGAGCTTCAGACTGTTACCACACAGGAAGTGCGTCTGAGCCGAGGTGTGTGTTAATCCGTGGCTTTGTGTGAGATTCAGACAGAGAAATGTGGCCATCAGCTGTGGCCATCACCAACACACCATTTCCCCTCAAACCTGTGGCCTGCCTTCAATACAAATCTAAGCAAACATTTAAGTGCTTGTGTGCTAAAATGAGTCTTTTTCTCTCTCCAGGTTCCAGGGAAAACAACCGCAATCCCTCTGACCTTTCTACAGAATGTCCTGCTACCCACTCTTGACACTTGACACAGAAGTTTCCCTGCACAACAAAACCTCCCACCTGTCCTGTGTAGGACAAATTCCAATCTGAAGTTTCACCCTTGCACAAAACAAACTAAATTTTCACTAAGGCTGTTTTCTGCAGTCAGGATGTTTGTTAATGCTTGAGGTGTAAATTGTGAGTAAGACGGTTATGTTTGAGATCTGTTGGTATATTATTCTATTTATTTTATCATTTTTGTAGTATTTTTGTCATATTTTCTTTTAAGATTCCCATAGTTGTAATATGAATCTTTAATTTGTCATAATTTATTATTATAATTAAATTATATTTGAAATGTAATTTATCATTATAATTAAATTATAAATTGTTTTTAATGTGTTTTTATATATTTTGTGTACAGTATCTAATTGTTGTTAATAATGTTTTTTGGAGTTTGGTTGCACAAGTTA
This sequence comes from Yasuhikotakia modesta, assembly GCA_036877545.1. Classification (NCBI taxonomy): domain Eukaryota; kingdom Metazoa; phylum Chordata; class Actinopteri; order Cypriniformes; family Botiidae; genus Yasuhikotakia; species Yasuhikotakia modesta. The sequence goes on along the minus strand of JBAJNP010000066.1, from coordinate 12,787 downwards.
GTTTCAGTTTAGCTATTTTTCACGGTTCTCTTGATCTTGTCAGTTGTGGTTTGCATAAGATGATTTGTGTGCTGTTTGTTTCTGCTGATCACATACGTTTCCCAGACACTGTATCGTGTCGGCATAAAATACCAGCAGTAGATTTCATTCACCGCACAGATCCTATCTCAGAAAGGAAATGACACGTCATAAACGGTACATCCCTTCTTGCAGTAATCTTAGCATGTTCATCACTTTATTAAGCTTGATTGACAAATACTGACAGATGCATTGTTCTGAGTTTGACCTCATGAGACCTTATCACACAGTTTTGACTTCTTAGTAAAAGAGTTTTGATAGCAAATTTTGTTACTTCCTGACAATATATGGAGGATAAATATCATGTGAGGTCAACATGATTAATGTAATATGAGAACATTTAAATATAAGTTAAGCTTGATGTTTTGTTGAATAATCGAGAGAAAATTTAGATCCTACTACTAGATCCTATTAGAAAAGCCATTTCCTATAGCTAGCTAGCTATAAAGCTATAGGGAAAAATGACAGATGTTTAGATTTGTTGGACATATTTTACCATGTGTGCTCATAAATTTAAACACATTTAACTTTAGAATAAATGTAATGAAAAGTGTCCTTTTACATTTCATATTATAGGTCTATAAACTGTGGACACCATTAGCTCATACTAGAGTCTGGTCATCACATCCTTAATTTTTAATGAGCTACAAAATAATTAAGTGATTCATGGTCCCAAAATATACTAGCAGCAAAAAACACCAGGAAGAAACAATAGATTTCTTTACACAAACATAATAGATTTCTTCTGGTGTCCTAAATAAATGTTGGACAGAGATGTGTTTCCTAGCCTTTAGATTCTTGGTGGCATTCTGTGTTCTGAAAGATGAGACGAGTCAGACTGTGTGAGAACTACTGTGAGAACTTTGCAGTAGAACAACACCAAAACATCTCAAAACCCCAGATTATAGAAAATCCACTGACAAAATCAGAAATCATGACCCTTAAATAACGTCACAAACTGTAAAGTTTGACTATGTGCGGCAACCACCTGAGGAGGTGTCATCAACCAATGAACCAACCAATCCCACAGTGCCAAATTCATGTCCAAAATTAGAATCTAGAGAGACTCCTGACAATGAGCTTGAGAATCCTGTCAGCTCTGTGACTGAGAATGAGGCTGCGTCAACCAATACCAGTCAGTTCAGCTGAAGAAAGGGAGGAACAGATACGGCCATGCACAGATCGCTCATCACAGGAGACTTCTGATCGCTCTCCTCCAGGGTTCAACTCTGCTTCCCAAACCGCAAAAGCTGGAGTGAGACCCCATAGACACCTCACAGAACATTACAGAGTCAGATCCAACAAGGTAACAAAAATGTGTGTTTTAAAGGGTGGGTCAGTGTGTTTCTAGAAGTGGTGTTTAGTTTTTGTTGCTGTACCTGCAATGCAAATGTCCTACATAGACTTTTGTTTTCATGTAGATACATGTTCACATTTTATACTACTTTAGTTTAATGAAATTAATTGTAATTTTTGTTTTAAATGATACCACTAAAGTAAAGCAACTGCAGAGTTGTAATATTGCTATCTAGCAATAATAAGATGTGATTTAAAGTCATCTTGCAATAGTCTTTTAGTGTGTGGTTTATTTTTTTGTATTTCTGCAAACTCATACCAGTTCCACCAGTACCAGCAATCTCTTAATTCTGAGGCTTGTTATGTAAGGCCCGTCTTTGTTGGACCTTACAGAAAGAATTGTGTACTTGTGTGCTCAGTCCGGCATCGGTGCCGAGCGCTTTGTTTAGTCAAATCAAATTAAAATTCCACAAAACAGCATTGCATCTGTTGTCAAGTCCTGCCCTGTCCTGTTGAGGATTTAACAAACACTTTCCTATTTTGGACATGAGATGGCATTGGTTTGAACAGCAAGACAAACATTAAAGCGGTTTTTAATATCTGGTGATGATACAGTACAGTACAGCAGAACCTCAGACCAAATTATCAGGTCCATACAGAAAAACTGAAAATTGAAGGATTTATCACACCTGAGATTCTTGTCAGCTTGGTTTAGGGCAACTGGACTGGGCAACTGAAGTTTCTTTTCATCACAATAAAAAAGTTATTTTTTAAATATTGACCATCCATTAAGGGGCATTTACATAGTACTGTTATATTGTACACTGCGTGATGTTTTATAGGTAATACAATGTACATTTGGATACTCGTATGTTTCCTTCAATAAAGCATCTGTTTTTGTATCAGTTGCTGCAATCACAGAACAGGAAGTGACATCATTAGAGCAGAACATCATGGACACATCGGAAGCCAAAAACCAGCCAGTGAGTGGAGGAACAGAAAAAGCATCTCAAGAGAAACCGGCATCTGAAGAGCCAATGAATGTGAGTCAAAATAATCAAGAGGAAAACAAGAAAATAGAGGAAAACAAGCAGGAAGAGGAAAATAAGAATGAAGAGGAAACCAAGCAGGAAGAGAAACATCAACAGGAAGTAGATGAAGAGGATGGATTGTCTGAATTACAGCCCCCTGTTGAAAATGACAGTTATGATGATGGATATTTCCGTCCCATTGGCAAGTACAACACTGTAAGTTACAGGAAGATTAAGAGAGGAAACACAAAGCAGAGAATAGATGAGTTTGAATCCATACTGAATGTATAACAATGACAAATGAGAGTGAAATATCAAGTGTGTTGTCATGTGGTGTGTTCTAATGTGTTCAGATGTTTCTGACTGACAAGTTGTTTAAAACAACATCAAATATGTTCACACACAACACATGGGCAGTATTTTGTGACTAGTTGAATTTGTAACTTGCGTCCACATTTTAATAGAAATCAGTAACAAAACGAGTCAGTTTCAAACAAACAAAATGACCAAACTCAACCTTACCATGTAGTGATCAGACTGAAATGAACTCAGATAACTTTCAGGTAATTTAGATATTTCAGCTTCACAATGAAAGTAACTTTCTAACTGTGTTTGTGGGTTCAAATCTTTGTAAATGATGTTTCTTTGTAATATACAATACAAGTAACAATAAGTAACAATAAGTATAAGTAACAATAATTGTTGCCACATTATTCTGTGCATGTTTTTCTGGTTGTTTTGCATCGTTTTTCTCTCATGAAATGTTGCTTGATATTAACCATCCTAGAAAATCTTTCTCTAATAAAAAATAATCTGTTAATGAAAAATAAAATCAGTGCAACATACTTAAATTACATCGTATATACCGTTTTCTTTTGAATTAACTCAGGCCACTCATGTGTCGTTTTAAAATGACAACAATACCCCTGACACAACCAGTCCATAGCGCCATCTAAGGACAATAATGTGTCTCACCATTAGATGGCAGTATTGCTTTGCCTTGATATAACAGGCGAGCAAAGTCGTCTGTGTGACCTGTAAGGGTGATTTTAACTACTCTGTAAATGGGCTGCAAGGTCAATGAATTTAGAACATGTGTTTTTCCCTTCAAAATGTTTATTATTATTTATTGTCAATGTATTGTCAATACATTCATCAGTGAAAAGAATGATAAATCTTTGGAAAATACAACAGCAGGCTAATAAACAACAGCTCAAATCAAATTTCAGACAGATTAGTAAGTGAACAACATAATGAAGAAAGAAGATATAGATTGTTTACCCCAGTTTTTGTTAATCATTGTTATGTGCTTAGTAATATTAGCACAATCAGTGTAATGAGATATTTAGTGCAGTAATTGGTTTAATATGGGCGTCTGTGACCCCACAGACTCTTTTCTTTGGTTTGTGGTGTCGTCTAATGACTCATTGGGAGTCTGTGTGGGTTTGTTGTTGTTTTCTGTGTTAGCACTGTGAATACTTGAACTTTACAATACAAATCTCACTAATTGCTTTTGATTTGAAGGCAGTTTATGAATGCCATCCGAATTCCTCCATCCGCGCTCCATACTGCCGATTGATCTGTTTTATTGCAGGTTACTTTAATGTTTCTGAATTCAGCTCTGGGTTTATTTAGTCAGGGCTTTGCTTTTTTAAGTCAGGCCCGGGCCTCATTTGAATGATGACAAATGCCACGCTTCCATGGTAACGGGAGGTGTCTGACCCTCCCTGGGCTGGGGTCCGAAGGCACTTCCTGGGCAACGCACATCCCCTGTGGTTTAGGGTTGTAATTGACCTTTCCTGACAGAGAGGTACAGCTTTTTATTCTTCAAGCCTTTTCCGACGTTTCCTTTTTCTTTCTGCTTGTGTCACTGTCGCTGGTTCTGTCCCACCAGAAAGCAGTTTGCTTCACAGTGGGGCTGAAATGCCACCATTGGCCCGGGGCTTTTGTGCTGTTTTTTCTGCTTTCCACCGGCCATTTAGCCTGAATCAGGCATGTTTACGCACTGAGGACCACACGTTGTCTGCTTGTTTTGTATTGGTTAGAAAAGAAACACACCACACATGGGTTACAATACACAGTTAATACAGGTTTCCTGACAGAGGTGCAAAAAGCCGATCTGAGGCGCATAAGGGCATTACGAGAACGACAGGAGATGGTCAAAGGGGACAATATGCCAAAAACGATTCGATTTATTTCATGTTTAAATGAAAAGACAGACATTGACATGCTCTCAAATGTCCTCCTGAAGTTCTGACGATGATGTACAGAATAAATGATGATTTGAGAGTGAAGAGGTCGCCTCGGAAGTGTGAGTCATCTGTCAGTGTTTGTGTGCTGTGAGACCGGCCCACTGTGGCCTGATTGTACAGAAGACATTCATAAACCCCCCTCACGCTACGTTCGCTCCACAATGACAGCTTTTGTGAAAGATGGAGAAGCTTCTGTGGAAAATATTTGAGACTGAGTGGAAGAGAGCAAGAGGGAGAAAAAGAGAGACAATGAAAGAAAAAGAAGAACTATCAAAGTGTTTATTTCACAAAGCCGCATGTGTTCCCGTTGGAAACTCTCAATCGTTTAACTGAGTATAAAGCGGGCGAGGCACAAATAGGAGCCTCGCGTCCTGTGGTAAACATGCGGTGGGTTCAGGACGGTCAGTCTTTCTCTGTACATTCACTGTGTGGGTGTAAGATTTGAGAGGGTGGGTGTGCCGGCTGTGTGACTGGAGGGCTGTTCTGGTGTCCGTGTTTTGTCAGGTCACCACCAGAACGACCAGAGCTCTTGGTGTCACAGATGACACAGAACAATTATTCCACAACAGAACTGATTGTGTCTTGCATTATATTCACTTTTTAGTGAATTAGCCATGCAGCTTGTAAAAGCACAATAAATCATAATTCAAAAGTTAATTATTTACATTTATGCATTTAGCAGAAACAGTAGATCAACTGAAAAAAACAACAGTCCTACAAGCATGGTGTATTTTCCCAAGACTAGCATAGAGCAAATAAACAAGTGCAACTGTATGAATTATTTTAATTCATAATTTTACATTTAAACACTGAAAATATAGTCACAAATATTGCAAATACATCTGAAGATGCATAGACATTAGTGCTAAAAGTGAAAATGTAATGAGTATTATGAATCTATATGTAAACAGACAGAGTGAGAGAGAGAGAGAGAGAGAGAGAGGGAGGATGGGAATTAGAGACGGTGACCCCAGGGTAGTGCAGGTCACAAGAGGTTTTCCTGATGAGTGGTCCTTTGGGGTCTCTTTAAGCTTTGAGTGACAGCCGTCTATTGTGATGCCTGTGAACTGATGCACTCTGGTTTATATCCATTCTTATCACCAAACCAGGGACGGTCTGAGGAGATGCCCGTCTGAAATGCACAGAATAAGGATGCTTTCGCACCACAAATGACCACAGAGTCGTTCGTCTCCGTCCAGGAGAGAGAGGTTGAGACAGAGAGGAAGAGCGATTGTTCTGACCACACAATGCTCAGGTGTTTGATAACTGAAGGCAAGGACAGTGGACGGCCCGAGGTGGGGGGTGGGGAAGAGTTTATGCAAGGAGCAAGTCAGGTTTCCCAAAGGACGGCATTTTAATTTCTAATTCATTAATCTCCCCTGTGCAGCCTTCCTGCTTTGTGGGAAGGAAGACCAGTCTAAAATTCACCTGACTGGCTGAAGTCAAGGTCACAGGGTATGAAATCAGAGATTCAGACCAACAGTTTAGTCAGAGAGAGAAAGTGTGTGAATCTGTTTACATACTTGTTTACAGTGTGGGGACAGAAATTCAGCAGATGTGAACGAAACAATTTAAAACATTTGTTTGGAGACATTCAGAGACATTACAGTTAAGAAAATGACATTCTAATAAAAATATTTATGGTTAGGGTTACCGTTTGTGTTGAGTTATGCCTGTACCCAGTTAAAGGTAAAAGTGTGTGTGGTGCAGACAGATGAGGGTTAGTCCTAACAAATGAAATATAAAATGTTAAAAACTGCTTTGTGAGGACATTTAAAGTGGTGCTCGCTTTTTATTTCCCAAAAAATCAAGTTAGAGGGGACTCTTACTTTATATTAAATAGGTTTTGGTGATGGTTAGATTTAGTAAATATTTTATCATAGAATTAAACCATCATGTTTTTGAGGGGTCCAGCAAGTTCTGAATGTGTCAGCAAGAACCATTAGTCTAGTCTAGTGGTTCCCAAGCTCACAGGTTCTCTCTCTCTCTCACACACACACACACACACACACACATACACACACAATATAGTTATATGCTCCATACCTTTGTGGGTGTACAATAAGTCCTATTTGGGATGGAAATCATGACAGATATTTATTGCTGTTCCCACTGCTGTGCTGTCTGTAGGACTGTAGTGTATTATGGTCTGTCTGCCCGGAGGCAGAAAAACGGTCAGGGAAAATGGTGACAAAAGAGACGCTAAAACACAGAGCCCACTGTTTATAGTCACTTTACACACACACACAGAATAAAAGCGAAACAAACAAAACAAGAGACACTAGGGAGACAGACAAAAGATTTAGCTCAAGGAATTGTGGGAATTTTTTTCTACACAAAACTTGAAGAATGGGAAAAATGAATTAAAGGAAAAAATGATCCCGTTAGTTTTCTATCTGTCACCAGGCGACTCGGCCTCAGTCTGGTCGTAGTACGGTTGGAAATGTTGTTTCAAATCAAGAGATAATTATGACTTCACCATCTGCCTTGCTGTGGTAATTTTGGTGGATGAGAGAAGCATGGACCAGGATTACAGACTGACTCTGAGGTGATTGGAGACTCTTCTTCAATGGTCAATGTTCAGCTCTTAAGATAAACCCCACTGTTCCTCCAGCATCACATTCTCTAATTAGTTTTCCGTCTGCTACAAGAAGATGGATTATCATCTAATATTTCCCCTCAAAAATCACAATTAGGATTTAAACAAGCCTTTGTCTTTGACAAAGGGAAAGTTCGTGTCATAGCTTTTTGAACCTGTTTGTTGGACTGTCAGTGTCTCTTCAGGTGTGTTACAATACAGGCTACAATACAAATAATTAATAATAATCAATTGACTGTATTTTATCACAGATTGACGTTTAACCTAAACCAATTCATTTGGGTTTTAAGCTGTGCTTGTTTGTTGACATTTGAAACAGGTTATAATTGTTTTGCATTTTTAAGATGTATTTTATTTAATTTAGATGTTCAGTGTTTACGTTTAGTTTTAGACTGCCAGCAATACTTCTTATTTTAGTTTTAGTTTTTTGGAACTGCTAAATGTAATGGTTCAACTGATAACAAATTAAACAAGTTTAACTAGTGTTACGTTTTGTCTACTGTCTTAAGGGTTTAAACATTATAATTTATTGTGTATCAACAACTAAATCTACTTTGAGGTTATTTTTACTTTAAGTTCATTTTAAAATCATAATACTTTTTTTGACTTTTTCAAAGTATGTAAGGTTTTTTATTTTAGTAGCAAAAATGCTTTCATTTAACTTAGTTATTGTTAAAAATAGTAACACTTCCTTCACAACAAAAGTCAAAGTGACCTTTGGGATAACACAGATATTATGTAACATCTACATCAATCAAAACAAATGGAGCATGTGTCTAAAAGCAAAACTTCATCTTAAGAAATACAGCAGATTCTAGCAACTACACTGAATGTTGGAAACATGAGTTCAATAGAGTTTAAGATCAGAATACAGGTTTTATATGTCTGTCCTAATAATGCTAAGAGAGTTAGAGTCAAACATCTCACCTGATTCTGACCAAAGCTTAAGATAGACACATCAGTGATATCATAACCTAAAAGTCATTTCCGTCATATGAAGAAATAACACCAAGTTTTCTCTTCCCAGTTTCTCACAGTTGGGCTTTTGTTCATCCTCAATTTCTTCAACTATTTTATGGGAATATTTGTTTGCCATCGCCCCTCAGTCTTGATGATGGTGATATTTACCATATTTACACACAACAGCTCTCATTTCTGCTTGGGCCTCTGGGTGGCATTTAAACCCTGTCGCTCCTTCAGTATTAAATCGTCCCCTGTCTTTCATGCGGACCTGAGGGACAAACCCATGGACCTCTCATTTCTCTGTCATTTTCCTTTTAATTACTTCCCATAAATCCCCATTTGCAATATCCACCTTCGCTTCTGGTCAAAAAGCAAAAGCCACACTTAGTCCCAGTTTGTCACCAGACTTCCTGTAGCTCAAACAGCAGTGCATGGCACAAGAAATGCCAAGGTCATGCGTTGATTCCCAGGGAATGGATGGAAAAAATGTATACTGCACAGTATAGGAAAATTGTAATGGCATACGGCATATAAGACTGATGAATTAAAAACCCAAGGTGTTTATTTCATCCAGTAAGGTGATATCTCATCAGTGTTTCTCAGAAATCGTAATTTCAGACTCTTTCTTACATGAGATATCAACAGATAGCTTAGATTGATCTATGTCTAGGTGTTATTTATAACATATCATTTAAAAAGTGCATTTAGAATTAAGACAGAACTCAGAGGAAGTTTAATGAACTAAAGTGGATATAAAACAAGACTTTGATTTTAAATGTTGTTGAAAAGGGTTCATAATTAAACCAGGTAGTGCAGCATGTTTTGAACAAAAACGGCAGCATAGGGAAACATAAGTGTAATAAGATAATTAAATGGGAGATTTGCAGGTTGCTATGGCAGCCTCAGCTCCTGGTCTTTTGTGCTCACAATTTTCTATACAGACACAGCCTGGCAATTCTAGACTGAGAGGTAATTATTAAAATATGAATGAATAATTGTAGGTCCAAAATATAAATAAAATGTATATAAATAGATTTGTGTTTAAAATGTTGAATCAATGATTTCAGTATATACAGTGTGTGATTTGTTGAAAAGGTGGCTTGAATTTTATCTCTGCATTTTTTTAAATTAAAATATAATTTTATTTAAAATTACTCTATATTTTAATTATTCTTATGGTTTAATTTAAATTCTCTCTGTATATATACATTAGTTTTCAGCATGAATTAATTTTTAAGTATGAATGAAAGTCATTTTGAGGCCTCAGCATGGATCCAAATTTAAGCTTCCAAATTCCTTTGACAATTGCCACACATTCTGTGTGTGTGTGTTTAATTGGTCTTATGGGGGAGGAGTTTTTGCACAGAGATCAGGATAATGAGGATGTTAATGTAGATGTAACACTTTTCCCACCGGAAACAATGTATCGTTGTTCTGGAACACGACACAAGAAAATAAGGTCATTGTGGGATGGTGAATGAGTCAATTAGCAAATTATTTAAACTTAACTTACATAATTAAATATTCTGTAACTTTTTAATCATTTTAAGCATCATTTATCAGCTTGGCATGACATTTCCATGTGTTTGCTCACATACTTAAACTGTAATGCATTTTTTATATAATTTTTAAATGGGCTAAGATCTGCTAAGTGTCTTTTTGTATAGTTGCAGCTACACACTTATCTGGGTTGGAGCACAACAATATTTATGTTGGTATATTAGCAACAATCAATTAGGCCTATCGGTCCTCACTGAATATGCAACAGAATGACTTTGTAAAAACCTCTTTGTGCTCTGAACACTGCGGTCTTATTGTTGGGTGTTTTTTGGCCTTTCCCATTACACTGTGTAAGGAAATGTGCTCAGTAACTGATAGTGAGTTAGCACTCCTTGCTCCTAATCAGCCCCCAGCTCACCTCTTGCTACCAGGATATAATTCAGCACAGCCCACCCCCAAATCCCCTTTACAAAACCTAATTAAATCATGCTAATGCCCGTATTCCCTGGATATGACTGGCTCCGTAGATTTGAAACCAGCCAATTATGGGGTTAATCAGACCCTTGGTAATAAAGTTTCCCCTCTTCCCTATACATATGAAATGAAGCCTGAAACCTGATTTGGAGATTCTGAAGTGAGAGATAGAGAGAGAGAGAGAGAGAGAGAGAGAGAGAGAGAGAGAGAGATCATGCACATTATATGATCTGCTTTGCATCTTTAATTTCAGTCCAAAAACATGAACAATTGCAGCATCTGAAGTGTTCAGGAAGTAAAACCAAACAAAACGGAAAAACAGCCTTGATTGGAAATCATGGGCTCAGGCCTCAATGATTGCTGCATCAAGCCAATTCTTATACTGTGTTATTATTCTTCTCATTGTAGCTAAGCAGATATTATGACAGATGTCTGTCCTAAAGATGTGACACATGCCATGATTTTCTCCTCGCCTTTGTTCTGTTTTAATTCTTTTCTAGTGATTGGAGCACACACTGATGACAAGTACAAGTCCTGTTTCCTAACCACACACACACACACACACACACAGTTGAGCTGTTTAAGTCAGTGCCATTTGTGTCAATCTTATACATACGTATAAAAGTGATGTTAAAAGTTAACAGTCAGAGTGAACAGTACAGATATTTCAGTCAATTCCGACTGTATTTCCTTGACAGAGGGGCTTGATCCTAAGATTCAGTGTCAGCCTCGAACTAACCCCCGGACTTCAGAAATGGATATAATAATATAAATTAGCATGGATAAGGAGTTGGGGTAAAGAAGCAATGCTGGAACATTTTTAATATCATGAAGATATTGGGTTTTTCAAATTGTGATGTCAACCCTGTTACAATGATGTATGCTCACTGTGTCCACAAAAGTGGACATTTTGAGTTTAGTTGTTAATTATCTGCCTAAGAAACATCTCATAGTTGCATGTCCTTGAGCACACAGTGTTAAAGTAACATCAACCCTGTTACTGTCCACCCTGTAACACTGAAGAAGAACCAACAGAAAAAAACTTTTTTCTTGCCCAAGAACCATTTAGTCAGTTTAGTGTAACTGTACCTTTTCAAAGGCATAATTATATGCCAACCAATATTGTACAGTAATTGATTCATTTAACTTAAGATGACCCAATGCACAATGTGAGACTGTACAAACAAAAAATTCTAAAGCATTCATAGCATGACCCAGTTCTATTTATCGAAAGTTACCCCAAGAAAAATCTGCTCCCCCAAGAGCTATTGATCTAAAGATGTCACCCGCTACCTCAAGCGCATGAGAGAGATCATTGTGAAGGAGAGGGGACTGTTTTAAAAAGAGACACATTAGATCTATTTTTCAGAACTTTGGAAAATGCAAAGATCCGAGTTCTGCACACGTGAGTTAATCAAATGCAACACTCTCAGCTTTCCTGTTAGCTCAACTGGTAGAGCATTGTGTTAACGCTGCAAAGGTTGTGGGTTCAATCCCAGGGGAAGACAAGTCCTGATAAAATGTGTACCTTGAATTCACTGTATGTTGCTTTGGATAAAAGCGTCTGCTAAATGAATAAATGTGAAGGCTTGTTGTTGGATGGACACAACTTTACTGCACACTCTCTAATGAGAGCTTCCATTATAATTAATGCCACAAGAATATTAATTCTGACCAAATCAATTAAGTGAAGAGTTAATTAGGTGATTTCACTCAAAGCTATTCCCTCTGTAAACAAACACAAATAGGACTGAGGCGGATGTTTATTATTGCCTGAATCATTTCATGAGGTCCTGTGTTCCCTGCTGACTCCGGCTAATTCTAATTAAGACTAATGAAAGCCTAATTTATACGAGAGCCTGTGACAGGTATGCAAACATTCAGAGTGGCAATGGCTCAGATGATAAAGACCTCTGTACCACTTGTTAATTTAAGACTGCCTCCTTAGCAATTAGGGCTGCCCAAGACACCACAACACTGTGTGTGTGTGTGTGTGTGTGTGTGTGTGTGTACTGAATGGAGCTAAGATCTTTATTCTGTTTCCCCAGTCACACACAACCCTAATGATCCAACAAACAAATGACATATGAATTTTGATCTACCCCTTTTCTCTCTCTCTCTCTCTCTCTCTCTCCCTCTCAGAAAAAAGGTTTCTATTGCATAATCTTGCCTTATGTAGATAAGCTCTTTGTGCACCATTAACATAAACAGGGGTTCCAAATAGCAATGAAAAAATGTGATATTTTTGCAGGGTGTTGGTTTCGCGTCGTGGCTGTATAGTTTTTGTTCTGTAACGATACGGTAAATGCCTCGAATCACAAACACGCCTCTATCCGGTTCTCATGACGTCTGCGCGGCTCCATTCTCTGCTGCACTCGTACATTATTCAGTCATTACGGCTAAAAGGCGCTAATAATAGTAATAATGGTCATGCGTGTCGTGACACACGTATGGCAGCGACCGCTCGCATTACTGGCGCCGGGTTTGACAACTCGTCTTAAGTAACAGGGTGTTACTTTACGTCCCCCAGCATTCAAACGCCAGGACGGTGTGAGGTAGTGTGTGGCAGAGCTCTGCACGTATCACGAGTTAAG